>PVJC01051151.1:0-11554 GCA_004026665.1 Murina feae | reverse complement strand
GAGGAGAAGGAGGAGGAAGCCTGCGTGATTGGTGCCGCTCAGGAGGACAGAGGACCCTCTGTGTGTGTGGAAAGCAGTCTCAGAGGGTGGGAGACAGAAACGGGGTCCTTGGACCATGCCGTGTCCCGAGTGAGGGCTCAGCCACAGCATGGTCTCCTCCAGAGGGTCCAGGGACAGCCGGCCCCTGACATACAGAAACGGCTTCGAAGGAGAAACGAGCAGAAGTCAGGGCAGCGCACGGGGACCACGGGGCGGCGGCAGCCTTACCTTCTTGTGGTTCTTGTACACGTTGCGGTGAGCGAAGCCCTTCCCGCAGCGCTTGCACTTGTAGGGCTTGTCCTCGCTGTGGATCACCTTGTGGGCGCCCACCTGGTCCAGCCTCTTGAAGGATTTGTTGCAGATGTCGCAGCGATAGGGCCGTTTCTCTGCGGAGGAGGAGGGCAGAGCCCTCAGATCGACGTGAAGAGAAAGAGCGAAGGAGAAACAGCCTCCCTCCCAGGACTCCTCGTGGGATCGGGATGGAAGCGCCTGCAGGGCCCCCACGGCCGCCCACCGGACGGCCCGCTCGCCAGGAAGCAGAGCTGGTTCTGAGAGACCCGCTTCATAAACGCATGGTGCGAAGCAGCTCAGGGATAAAGATCCTTCAAGTCCAACAAAGAAGTCCCACTTCCAAGTGAAAAACCTGCCAGCAGGTGCGAGCTCCCGTCAGGGCCACACTCCGGAAGGACATAAGGGACAGACCTGCCTGCTGCTTGGCCGGGAGCCCAGCCCGGGAGACACCGCGGCCCGAGGCGGCCCTGGAGACCCTGTGCTCACACTCATCGTGCTGACGAGGTAGGAAGATGCTGCTGGTTTCTCACAAAGCCCTTCTGAGGGGCACCGTGCCTGACCTCTTAGGGTCATTTGACAAGATATCCGTCTCTATCTCCTGGCGACGTGGACATTCAGCGACACTGACCTTCATGGCCTCGCGCCACAGACTTCCTAAACGCCAGAAAGAGCCCTCACAAAGCACGAGTGATCCTCAGAGCTGACTTCTCAAAAATCGGTATTGCAGACCTATTTCGTGCTTGCACTGAAACTATGGCTTTAAACACCAACATCCTCAAAACGGATGTACCAGCGTCTCACTGACGTTTACCGGGACCTCAGTGAGACGGGAAACGCATCTCGAGACGCAGGGGCTGCAACCGCGGCCTCGGTCCCCAGGGTCAGGCCTTCCACGGGCTATGGACAGACACCAGCTCATTTCCCTTCCCGGACGCTGTGAAGCGTCCGAACCAGTGCCCCATGCTACAGGTGAAGAATACGGAGACGGAGGCTGAGGCAGGACTGAGGAACATATGAAAGGGGGGCTTGGGAGACCTTCAGAATCATTTAGACCAGCCACCCTGGCTCCATACACAGGGTGAGGTACAGCGAAGCTAAGTAACTCGTTCAAAACCGCACGGCTAGGGAATGGCTGCGCCACAACCAACAGCCAGGTCTCCTGCCAACTTCGCTCCGCACTCCTGAGTGTGACAAGGCAAACGTCCGTAGTGATTTCAACAGAAAGTTAAAAGTATGTATTTTACCTGAGTGAGTGATCATATGACGCTTTAGCTGATTTGCTGAAATGAATTTCTTCATACATTCTTGACAATCAAATATCTCATGGATCTGCAAAGGTTAAATTGATGGTTAAATCAACTGTCAAAGCCACATACGTTTTATTGAGCTGAAATAAAAGCATAAACATGCATAAGTTGCTATAGCAATAACCCAAACTACATATTATAATTTGGCACTAATCTGTTCATTCTATCCCATGTATATTAAAACTAGAGGCCCAGTACATGAAATTCATGCACTGAGGGAGGGAGGGTGTCCCCTCATCCTGGCCTGCATCCTCTCACAATCCTGGAGCCCTCACTCCTTACTGCTTGGCTCACTGTTCCTTAGTGCTGCCACAGAGGCAGGAGAGGTTCCCACCACTGCCATTGCACTCGCCAGCCATGAGCCTGGCTTCTGGCTGAGTGGGTTCCCCCTGCGGGAGCGCACTGACTACCAGGAAGCAACTCCTGAGTTAGGCGTCTGCCTCGCCCCTCTTGCCTTCCCTCCATGGTCAGTGCGCAACATAGCAACCCGTCATTCGGTCATTCCGCCATAATGATCACTTAGGCTTTTATTATATAGACTAAAGGCCCAGTGCACAAAAATTTGTGCACTAGGGTGGGGGGGGTCCCTCAGCCTGGCCTGTGCCCTCTCACAGTCTGGGACCCCTCGGGGGATGTCCACCTGCTGGCATGCATGGCCAGCCTGGGTGAGGGGCTGATGGCTGTTTGCAGGCTGGCCAAGCACCCCAGTGAGGTGGGGTGTGGCCAGCCTGAGAGGGGCTGAGCGCCGTTTTCAGGCTGCCCACAGCTCCTGCAGGGTTTGGGTCCCTAGTGGGGTGCCTGGCCAGCCTGGGTGAGGGGCTGAGGGCCATTTTCAGGCTGGCCACAGCCCCTTCAGGATTTGGGTCCCTACTGGGGTGCCTGGCCAGCCTGGGTGAAGGGCTGAGGGCCATTTTCAGGCCAGCCACAGCCCCTTCAGGGTTTGAGTCCCTACTGGGGTGCCTGCCCAGCCTGGTTGAGGGTCTGAGGGCTGTTTGCAGGCTGGCCACAGCTCCCATTGACCCAAGGTCACAGCAAGGCTGACTGGAAGCAGGATTCTGGAGTTTGTTTACCTTCTATAATTGAAACTTAACAAAGTTAAGCAGAGGCCACAGCCTGCCTAGGCAGCCAACAAAGCCTCCAATTTGCTTCAGCTCCATGGCTTCTGTAATTGAAACTTTGTTGCCTTGAGCGGAGGCCACAGCTGGCCTAGGCAGGCAGTTTCCTCCATCACTGGCCTCCTGTTTGCTCCAGCTCCATGGCTGCCAGTTGTGATCTTGGCTAGGTTAATTTGCACATCATCGCTCTGATTGGCTGGTGGGCATGGCTTGGGTGTAACGGAGTGAGGGCTAATTTGCATATTACTCTTTTATTAGAGTAGACTAGAGGCCTGGTGCACAAAAATGTGTGCACTTGGGAGGTCCCTCAAACCGGCCTGTCTCCTTTTGCAGTCTGGGAACCCTCCGGGTATGTCCACCTACTGGCTTAGGCCCGCTCCCTGGGCGACTGGGCCTAAGCTGGCAGTCAGACATCCCTCTGACAGCCCGGGTGCCCCCGGGGGATGTACACTTGCCAGCAGGGAGCAGCCCTAAGCTGCAGTCGGTCATCCTTAACGCTGCTGAGGAGGTGGGAGAGGCTTCCACCACCACCGCTGTACTGGCAGCCATCAGCCTGGCTTGTGGCTGAGCAGAGCTCCCCCTGTGACAGTGCACTGACCACCAGGGGCAGCTCCTGCATTGAGCATCTGCCCCCTGGTGGTCAGTGTGTGTTATAGTGACCAGTCATTCCCAGTCGTTCTGCTGTTAGGGTCAATTTGCATATTACCCTTTTATTATATAGGATAGTGGTCTGGTGCATGAGTCGGGGCCAGCTGGCTTGCCCTGAAGGGTGTCCCAAATCAGGGTGGGAGTGCCACTGGGATTCCTGGCCAGCCTGGGTGAGGGCCTGAGGACAGCCATTTTCAGACTGGCCACACCTCCTTCAGGGTAGGGGTCCCTGCTGGGGTGCCTGGCCAACCTGGGTGAGTGGCTGAGAGCCATTTTCAGGCTGGCCACAGCCCCTTCAGGATGGGGGTCCCTGCTGGGATGCCTGGCCAGCCTGGGTGAGGCCATCCTGGGTGAGGGGCTGATGGCTGTTTACAGGCTGGCCAGGGACCCCAGCCACCTAAGCTCCCAGCCAGGCTGGCTGAAAGCAGATATCTGGGGTTTATTTATCGTCTATGAAACTTTGTTGCCTTGAGTGGAGGCCACAGCCTGCCTAGGCAGGCAGCTTCCTTCATCGCCAGGGCAATGAAGCCTCCTACTTGCTCCAGCTCCGTGGCGTCTATAATTGAAACTTTGTTGCCTTGAGCAGAGGCCACAGCTGGCCTAGGCAGGCAGCTTCCTCCATCGCCTGGGCAACAAAGTTTCCTGTTTGCTCTAACTCTGTGGCTGCCAGACGCCATCTTGGTTGGGTTAATTTGCATATAGTCACTCTGGCTGGTGGGCATTGCTTGGGATGTAACAGAGTGACGCAATTAGCATATTACTCTTTTATTAGATTAGACTGCAATGAGCCTAAGTTAATTAATAAACCCACGTCATCTATAATAATAAAAGCATAATATGCTACTTAGACCAGAGGTCCTCTGGATGTCCTTCCTGCCGGACAAAGTTGTAGTGGGCGGGGACCATGTCAGAGGCAGCAGAGACCCTGGCTGCAGCGGCGGCAGGCAGGGGCTGAGGCCAAGGCTCCTGCATGAATTTCATGCATCGAACCTCTAGTTAAAAGAAAACAAGATTGCACACTTTAACCATGTGATACAACTGACCTACCTGGTGTATGTTAAGCCCTGGGCGCTGACAGAGAGGAAGGTCATAGCGAAGTCCTGACAGGGCACGGATGGCAGTGTGCAGTGAGCAATGAGGGGAACACGGATGGCAGTGCGCAGTGAGCAATGAGGGGAACACGGATGGCAGTGAGGACTGAGCAATGAGGGGAACACGGATGGCAGTGAGGACTGAGCAATGAGGGGAACACAGATGGCAGTGTGGACTGAGTAATGAGGGGAACACAGATGGCAGTGCGTGGTGAGTAATGAGGGGAACACGGGTGGCGGTGAGGACTGAGCAATGAGGGGAACACGCATGGCAGTGCGTGGTGAGCAATGAGGGGAACACGCATGGCAGTGCGTGGTGAGCAATGAGGGGAACACGCGTGGCAGTGCGTGGTGAGCAATGAGGGGAACACGCATGGCAGTGCGTGGTGAGCAATGAGGAGAAGGCTGTTGTCACCCACCAAATGGCTCCCTTGATCTAAGTGGCCCTAAAAAGAGGGAGCAAGTGGAGAGACAGAACCCAGATCTGCAGTCTCGGCCTAAATTCTGAGCCCAACGAATGGCAGGTCAGAGGCTGACAGCTTTGGTCAGAGCTGAGTCTTGGTGAGTCGGCAAAGGCAGTTGTGAAAAGCAGGGAAAAGGGAGAGAAACAAGTAGAAGCAGAAGATGCCGTCCCGCTTGTCTGACTAGCTCCCTGGATGTAGGGCACCTAACCTGATCAGTGGATGGGTGGGGTCAGAGAGCTGCAGGTCCCTCGGAAAGCCGGGTGGGTCGCACAGCACTCCCACAGCCAGGACCACGCGATGCAGAGACCCTGCCTGGGTCACCTAAAGGCAGTCTCTTCCACCATCCGAGCCCACCCTGAGGAGCGAGGCCATGGCATGCACTGTTTATTTAAAGACCAGAGGCCTGGTGCACAAAATTCATGCACAGGGTGTGGGGTCTCCCTCAGCCCAATCTGCACCCTCTTGCAATCCAGGACCCCTCAGGTAGGGTCCCTAGGCCTGGCCAGCGATCAGGGCCTACCGGGGCTTTCGCTCCCCTAGCTGCTGGCACCTGGCCCTGCCCTGCCACTGCCACTGCTTGCCATATGTGCGGTGCTGTCCCCCTCCCTGGCCACTGATAGCCTCTCTCTGCAGGTGACAGGCATGGGGTGCAGTCACTTGGGTGGCCTGGGCTTCCGTCTGTGGGGTGATCACTGGCCAGCTCCACACACCCACCACAGCGTCATCAATCACGGAGACCCCAGATCGATCACCCCTCAGAGGGAGGCCCCGCTCACCCACCGCAGCACCGCCAGCCAGGTAGCCTGGGCTTCCCTCTTTGAGGTGATCACAGAGCCCCACTCCCACCCCCCCAATCAGTCATCCCACCGACTGGTGGCCTGGGCCTCCCTCTGAGGGTCAATCATAGGGCAATGGTGGGGCCCCACAACCAACTGCATTGCACTGGCCTGGTGCTGGCCTGGTGCCACTGTGTGTCATAGCATGGTCATCCGGAAGGTCGTCCGGATGGTTATTCTGCTGTTGAGTTGTTCAGTCGATTTGCATATTACTCTTTTATTATATTAGACTCTTTTATTATATTTTATTTATTATATTATAGTAAGTACAGGTTCATACTCTTAAACTATGTTTCTGTAACACATGAACAATGCCCTTTATAATAACAAGATGCTCTAAAAAAGATGAGATGCCTTCTCAGGCACGCATAAATGAAATCATATTCATTTTCACTTTTAATGCTAAACTTTTACTAGAATCTACAACATAAAAATGATTAATGCATTTATAAAATGGAAACTTAAAATACTGCAGAATAATAACTGTATTTGTATACTTATAATTCTCATGGCTTCGGAATCATGAAACACTTTTAAAGGTTGAATTGAACTGATATTACCCAAATTATAAATTAGAAAGCATTTACTGTGCACGGAAGCAATTTTGCATTAAATATCTTTATGGTAGAAAATTCAGTCTAAAGCTATTTTCAAAACTCCTAGAAAGGTTTAATGAAACAACCAGATTTAAAGTGAAACGGTAAGTAATGCTATTTATTTCTGCCTAACGTTAAGTAACGGAAACATCCAGTGATATGGAGGGTAAGGACACTAATTTCAACCCCTTTCAACCTTTAGAAAGGTCACAGCCTGACTGGTGTGGCTCAGTGGTACAGTGCTGACCTAAACACCAGGAGGTCACAGTTCAATTCCCGGTCAGGGCACATGCCCAGGTTGGGGGCTCTATTCCCAGTGTGGGGCCTGCAGGAGGCAGCCCATCAATGATTCTTTCTTGTCACTGATGTTTCTCTCTCTCTCCCTCTCCCTTCCTCTAGGAAATCTATAATGATATATTTAAGAAAGAGGATCACAGTATATCTTATTGGAATGTAGAACAGTATATAGCAGCAGTTCTCAACCTGTGGGCCGCGACCCCTAAGACCATCCTGCATATCAGATATTTACATTACGATTCATAACAGTAGCAACATTACAGTTATGAAGCAGCAACAAAAATAATTTTATGGTTGGATCACAACATGAGGAACTGTTTTAAAGGGCCAGAAGGTTGAAAACCACGGATATATAATAATGTAGACTATCTAATCTAATAAAAGAGTAATATTGAAATTGACCCTTTCGCCGGGACGCCTAAGCCATGCCCACCAGCCAATCAGAGCGGCTGTATGCAAATTAACCCAGCCAAGATGGAGGCCAACAGTCACAGAGCTGCTAGAGTAAACAGGAGGCTTCCATTTCACCAGGAGTAAACTGTCTGCCTAGGCCGGCTGGGCCTCTCTCTGCTCACAGCAACATAGTTGCAATTATAGAAGCCACGGAGCTGAAGCCAACAGAAGGCTTTGTTATCTGCCTAGGCCTCGGCTTAAAGCAACAGTGTTTCAATTATAGAAGATAAATGAACCCCAGAAACCTGCTTCCAGTCAGCCTTGCTGGGACGTTGGGTCAATGGGAGCTGTGGGCCGCCTGAAAGCCTGAAAACGGCCCTCAGCCCCGCACCCAGGCTGCCCAGGCACCCCAGTAGGGACCCAAAACCTGAGGGACTGTGGGCAGCCTGAAAACGGTCCTCAGCTCCTCACCCAGGCTGGCCAGGCATGCCAACAGGTGGACATCCCCTGAAGGGTCCCAGACTGCGAGAGTGCACAGGCTGGGCTGAGGGACACCCCAAGTGCACAAATTTTTGTGCAGTGGGCCCCTAGTCTAATATAATAGCAGAATATGCAAATTAGCTTGCATGCCATACCGTCACAACAGATCTACAAGCAGCGGAGAGCTAGAGGAGGGCAGGGCAGCGAGCTACAAGTGGTGGAGAGCTAAGGAGGGCAGGGCAGCGAGCTACAAGTGGTGGAGAGCTAAGGAGGGCAGGGCAGCGAGCTACAAGTGGTGGAGAGCTACCAGCGGCGGTGGGCAGGGTGGCCAGCTGAGGTAAGTGGCAGCAAGCTACTCTAGCACGGATTCATATGCCTGGCGACTGGTTATACGATATGAAAATATAACTTGGCATTGTCTTAAAGCACCACCTACGGCAATGTGAAGTACTGCAACCAAACTCTATTAGACATTAGATGTCCCCAACCACATGGAGTTGGTCAAAGCTGCCTATGGCTTCACAAAGGCGAAGCTGCAGTGGAGGAAATGCCGCCTCGAGCTCCTCAGTGACATTAATACACTAAGAGAAAACGCGGGTGCTGTTCTCCACCCCCACCAGGAGGATTGAGATCTACCAACGTCTGAACAGGCAGCAAGGATCAAGCTTGTAAAAGAAGGAAATACTCAGGATTCTGAACAATAGCTCAGAATATTCTCTGGGAGAGGTTCCTCTTCCACATCTCGTCTTTCATTTTACAATGTTTGTACTGACACCGATGACAATATAAAAAGTCAACCTAGACGCACATGGCAGACGCCATACATGACTAGAAAAACCGGGCACTCCGATGGGCACTCATCTTTTCCCCACTGACCTTCCTGTGCTCCTGCAGGCTGGATGCTGAAGAACACTTTTTGTTGCACACGGAACAAATGAGCTTTTTCTTAGGATCTCCTGAAACAGAAACAAAACACCGCCAAGCGCTGCATGAGGAGCATCGGAAGTAGAGTTTCTCAGTGTTTCTGCTCATGTCTTCTCATCTTCCTCCTAGAACCAGAGTCCTAGCTCCTCCCAGAAGAAAGAGGGGGAGGGTGTATGACTGTTCACCTGAGAATGTAGATAAAAGCCATCACCCACAAATACAAAATCTCAGCATCCACAGGATCCAGGCGAAGGGGACAGGTGGGAAGGGGGCTAAGGGAGTCGGCACCTTCTCTCCGCTTCCTCCTGGGTGACCCTGAAGGTTCTCCAACCACTCCCCTCTCCACCCCCACCCCCTACAGCATCCCTGGCTTCAAGGACAACAGCTCCTACCAAGCCAAAACGAGCCTGTACACCAGTTTTCCTGTACTCAGGAAAATCTGATATCTGACTTTCAGATTCCATTTTCAAAAATATTTGGGGCCCACCCTAGCCGGTTTGCTCAGTGGATAGAGCGTCAGCCTGCAGACTGAAGGGTCCCAGGTTCAATTCCGGTCAAGGGCACAAGCCTGGGTTTTAGGCTCCATCCCCAATACGGGTTGTGCAGAAGGCAGCCAATCAATGATTCTCCCTCATCATTGATGTTTCTATCTCTCTTTCCCTTTCCCCTCCTCTCTGAAATCAATAAAAATATATTTTAAAAAAATATGTATTCAGGGTAGGTCTGGCTCAGTGGATAGGTTGCAGGCTCCTCCCCGGCCCAGGCCCTGGTCAGGGCATATGCAGGAGGCAAACAATCGATGTGTTTCTCTCACATCGATGTCTCTCTCTGTCTTTCCCTCTCTCTTCCGCTCTCCCTAAAAATCAATGGAAAAATATCCTCGGGGGAGGGTTAGCAGCAACAACCAGAATTCAGGAACACACTGCTTACAAAGGCAGGGGGGTGTGAGAAATTGACACAACTGAGCTCAGTTCCTGCAGGTTTGACACGACGGGGCTACGCCTGCTTCTGGGAGTGGCCGGAAGCCCTCTCCACCACGTGTCACCGTTTCTGTGGGAAACTGGGAAGCTTATGTAAAAACTCAGCTTCCTGCCCAGCTGGCTGCGCTGAGCCAGGAGGTGACGGTTCAATTCCTGGTCAGGCCACATGCCTGGGTTGTGGGCTCCATCCCCACTGGGGGCCATGCTGGGGGAAGCCAATCAATGATTCTCTCTCTCTCTCTCTCTCTCTCTCTCTCTCTCTCTCTCTCTCCCTCTCCCTTCCTCTCTGAGATCAATAAAAATATATTTAAAAAAACAACTCAGCTTCTCTCTTCTCAGACGCTTCAACTCCTACCCCTAAAAGGACCATCTGCCGCCATCAGGCTAGCAGCGGGGGGACCGTCTCTCTCCTGGAACACCGGCCCCCCAGCAAAGGATCCCCCGTGCCGTGTGAACACCACTCTCAGGATGGAACGTTCTTTCCCCAAAAGTCTGTGCCGGCCACGGAGGAAAGGGAGAAGCGAGAGAGAGGCTCGGCACGAGACAGACGGGGTGCCAGGCCCAGCGAAGGGCGGGCACGGCGATGGCCTCTGGCTGCCCAGCAAGCCCGTTTTCCATGACCTGCTGCAGAGCAACACACTTTGCTCCCTAAACTCTTTCCTACAAAACCGCCAGGAGCTTCCGGACGAGCAGGGTTGTAACACCCAAAGGCCAGGGACGAGCCGCCTCAGGGCACAAGGCAGCAGGCCGGCCATTTCCCCGGGAGAGGAGAAGGGAAGCAGAATTTTCCTGTAAGGATATGAGGGCTGATGGACTCAGGCAGGAAAAGGACAAACTCTGCCAGAATCAACTTGGAAAAGAAACAGTGTCGGGGGAAAGGGAATGCCTGTCCGCACACGCGTGGCGGGAAGGCCAGCTGTCCGCTCCACAGCCACAGAGGGCTGCAGACAGACTGATAGACAGCGGTGGACAGACGGGTGGCTCGGCCAGGAGGAGATGCCCGTCCCAGCCCCTCTAGGACCCCTCACCCGCGTGGATGTTTTCCTGGTGTCTCCTCAGGGCATCCCTGCTCTTCAGCCTCTTCCCACAGCTGCCGGCCTTGCACACGAACCTGGCTTTGCCCCTGCACGTCTCCTGGTGCTGCTCGCAGCTGCGGGGCAGGAGAGGGGCCGGAGGCGGCTTTGAGCGCGTGCCTCCGGGCTGGGCTCACGCGTGCCTTACTGGGCAGAAAGGACGGCGTTCCGGGTCTGTGGCCCGGGACACTGAGTCACGGAGAGGCCTGAAGCGCGCACGCCACCGTCACCCGCGGGGACCCCGTGACCTAACAGCCCTCTGATCAGCCCACACACACCTGGGCGCCGAGCTGAAGGGCGAACCGCAGACGGAGCACTGGAAGCTTCCGGAGGAGTCCTGCGGGCTGCCTTTGGCCGGGCACTGAAGAGCACTGCAGGGAGGAGGAAAGATGAGGAGGAAAGGTGCATGAGGAGGCCTCTGCTCTGAACAGTCAGGAGCGCCTCTTCCCACGAGTGTGTGGCCCTTTAAGATGGGGAGGGGCCCCTAGCTGAACTGCAAGAGCCAGCTCGGGTGTGGGACAGATAGGACCAAATTCAATAGAAGCTGGCCGGATCGCAGGCCTAACCTCCGTGTAAAGCGCGCAGTGTGTGTGTGTGTGTGTGTGTGTGTGTGTGTGTGTAAGAGCCTATCACAGAATTTCCTAATGCTTCACCTCCTGTTATTATAAAAATTTTAACATGTTTAAGTTTTAAGTGTTGGGCAGAAATCTTCCTCTCAAGTTTCACGTGTACCACGGGGCAGGGACTACGTACGAAACGTGGCCGATTTCAGACTTCCACTTCAATGATGAGCGAATAAAACCCTATCCAGGCGTCCTCACACCACAGCCCGCGGGCCCCATGCACGTGTTTCTGCCGCCTTGTTTTTTCACTTCAAAATAAGATATGTGCAGTGTGCACAGGAATTTGTTCATATTTTTTTTTTAACTATAGTCTGGCCCTCCAACGGTCTGAGGGACAGTGAACTGGCCCCATTTAAAAAGTTTGAGGGCCCCTGTGCAAGCCTAAGCTGAGAGTTCT
>PVJC01051150.1:0-11525 GCA_004026665.1 Murina feae | reverse complement strand
TGGCTTAGCATCCTGAAGAAATGGTCAATTTCAATATTACGCTTTTATTAGTTTAGATTATGTAAACACTAGAAGCCTGGTGCACAAAATTTGTGCATGGGGTGGGGGTGTCCCTCAGCCCAGCCTGCACCTGCTCCAATCTGGGACCCCTTAGGGGATGTCTGACTGCCAGTAGTTAGACATCCCTCTCACAATCTGGGACTGCTGGTTCCTAACCACTTGCTTGCATGCCTGCCTGCCTGATTGCCCCTAACCACTTCTGCCTGCCAGCATGATTGCCATCTAACCACTCCCCTGTCAGCCTGATTGATGCTTAACTGCTCCCCTGCCAGCTTGATTGCCCACGGCTGCCCTCCCCTGCTGGCTATCTTGTGGTGACCATCTTGTGACAACATCTTGTGGTGGCCATCTTGTGGTGGCCATCTTGTGACAACATCAAGGGATGCCACCTCGACTTTTATTGTGTAGGAGAACATTTTCCTTATTAAAAGTTCACCCACTCACTTTAATGATTCTTATATGACAAAATTACTGCAAATGTGGTAGTCAAATAGTAAGTCTTTACAAATTCTGTAATTTCTTGTATTAGTTGTATTCTATAAGAAAGAACTTATATTTATTCCCCACTCATTTGTGTGCTTTTCCTTTTGTTTGTTTGTTTTTGTTTTGTCAATCCTCACCAGGGGATATTTTTCCAGTGATTTGAGATAGAGTAGAATGGAAAGGGGGGATATATATGTGTGTGTGTATATATATATATATATATATATATATAGAGAGAGAGAGAGAGAGAGAGAGAGAGAGAGAGAGAGAGAACATCAAAACATCAGTGAGAGACACATTGATGGTTGCCTCCTGAACGTGCCCCAAGCGAGGCCAAGGATCAATCCTGCAACCCTGGTACATGCCCTTGACTGGGTCTTAAACCCACCACCCTTTAGTCCATTGGCCGAAGCTCTAATGACTGAGTCACACTGTTCAGGGCTGCATATATTATTTCTGATTGGCGTTTTGAAATTCTTAGGATATATTCCCATAAGTGGGATCACTAGGTCAAAAGGCAGTGCCTTTTTTAATATTTTGAGGAAACTCCATACTGTTTTCCACAGTGGCTGCACCAGTCTGCATTCCCATAAATAGTGAACTAGAATGTCCTTTTCTATGCATCCTCACCGGTACTTGTTTGCTGATTCATCAATGATAGCTATTCTGCAGGTGTAAAGTGATATCTCATTATCATTTTAATTTTCATCTCTCTGATCATTAAAGATGCTGAGCATCTTTTCATATGTCTATTGGCCATATGTATGTCTTCTTTGGATAAGTGTCTTTTCAGGTCATTTGCTCAATTTTTAACTTGTTTGTGTTCATGTTGAGTTATAGATGTTCTTTATATATTTGGGAAATTAACTGCTTATCAGATGTATCATTGACAAATACGTTCTCCCATACAGTGGGTTCCCTTTTCATTATGTTGATGTTTTCTTTTGCTGTGCTGAAGCTTTTTAGTTTTAGTCTCATTTGTTTATTCTTTTATTTGTTCCTTTTGCCCTAGGAGATATATCAGCAAAAAATTTGCTATGAGCGATGTGTGAGATTTTATTGTTTATGTTTTCTTTTAGGATTTTTATGGTTTTGAACTTACATTTAAGCCTTTTATCCATTTTGAGTTTATTCTTATGTCTATTTTCATTTTTTTCATGTACCTGTCCAGTTTTCCCAGCACTATTTGTTGAAGAGACTGTCTTTACTCCATTGTATGCTCTTGCCTCCTTTGTTAAATACTAATTAGCCATATAGATGTGGATCATTTTTGGACTCTGTTCCATTGATTTATATGCCTGTTCTTATGGGAGTATAGACTGCTTTGAATACTATGGCCTTGTGGTATAATTTGATATCCAGAATTATGATACCTCCAACTTTGTTCTTTCTCCAGATTGTAGAGGATATTTGGGGTCTTTTTTTTTTGTTTGTTCCATATAAATTTTGGGACTATTTGTCCATACCTGTGGAATATGTGATTGGTATTTCAATAGGAATTGCGTTGAATTTATAGATTGCTTTGGGTAATTAGGACATTTTAATGATGTTAATTATTCTAATCCATAAGTATGCTTGCACTCATTTGTATCTTCCTCAATTTCTTCCTTCAATGTTCTCTAGTTTTCCAAGTACAGGTCTTTATCTCCTTGTTTAAATTTGTTCCCAAGTTCCTTATTTTTTGTTGTTACAATAGTAAATGGGATAGTTTTCTTAGATTCTCGTTTGGATAGTTCTATATTGGTATATAAAAATGCCACCAATTTCTGGATATTAATTTTGTATTCTGCTACTTTGCTGAATTCATGTATTAGTTCTAGTAGATTTCTGGTGAAGTTTTTAGGTTTCCTATGTACAATGTCATGTCACCTGCAAATAATAACAGTTTTGCTTCCCCCTTTCCAATTTTGATGCCTTTTACTTCTTCTTGTCTGAACTAGGACTTCCAGTACTATGTTGAAAAAGAGTTGTGACAACAGACATCCCTGTTTTATTCCTGATCCTAAAGAAAACACATATTATTTTTGCCTATTAAGTATTTTGTTAGCGGTGCATTTTTCATGTATGGCCTTACTTATGTTGAGGTATGATCCCTTTATTGCCATTTTGTTGAGAGTTTATGTCATAAATGGGCATTGGATTTTATTGAGTGCTTTTTCTGCATCTATAAATAAGATCATGTGATTTTTATTTTTCATTTCATTTGGGTGATGTATCACATTATTAATTTTCAAATACTGCACCAATGTTTCATCCCTGGAGTAAGTCCCATTTAATCATGGCATACGGTCTTTGTAATGTATTGCTGGATCCAGTTGGTAAAATTTTGTGAGGATTTTATCATCTACGTTTACCAGAGATACTGGCCTATAATTTTTTATTTTATTTTAGTGGCTTTATATAGCTTTGCAATTAAGATAACGCTGAGCTCATCAGGAGAACTAGAAGATAGTTCTTCTTTGAACATTTGGTAAAATTTGCCAGTGAAGCCATGCAGTCAAGAACTTTTGTTTGGAGTTTTTTCAATTATTTATTTTATTTTATTAGTTGTTATTGGTGTATTCGGTTTTTTTAATTCTTCCTGATTGAATTTTGGAAGATTGTATGTTTCTAGGAATTATTCCATTTCAGTTAGGTTGTCCAACTTATTGGTATTTAATTTTTCATAGTCCTTTCTTACACTCCTTCATGTTTCTGTGATGTCAGTTGTTAACTTCTCTCTTATTTCTTTTTATTTATTTGGGTCCTCTTTCTCTTTTTCTTTTTTAATGAGTGGTTAATGGTTCATCAATCTAGTTTATGTCTTCAATGAACCAGATTCTGTTTATAATGGTCTTTATTATCCATAAATGAGTGACCATTATAAACTGATGAACAAAAATAGACAGAGCAGCATCGAACAGACTGTCGAACTACAGTGGGAAGGCTGGGGAGGCTTGGGGGGTGGTTAAGAGATCAACTGAAGGACTCGTATGCATGCATATAAGCATGGACACAAGACACTGGGGGGTAGAGGAGGCTGGGGGAAGGTCAAGGGGAAAAAATGGAGACTTATGTAATACTCTTTGTAATACTTTAAGCAATAAAACAAAATTTAAAAAGAACGAGATTCTGGTTTCACTGATCTTCTGTGTTGATTTTTTTTGTCATTTATTTTCACTCAAATATTTATTATTTCCTTCCTTCTACTCACTCTGGGCTTCATTTGCTGTTTTTTTTTTTTTGTTGCTGTTCATGTAGGTGTAGGATTAGATTGCTTATTTGATATTCTTGCTTCTTGAGGTAGTCTGATAATGCTATGAACTTCTCTCTCAGGACTGCTTTCACTATATCCCATAGATTTTGGGTTTTGTGTTCTCATTTTTGTTTGTTTTCAGGGAATTTTTTATTTCTTCCTTGATCTCATTCGTAACTTACTCATTGTTTAATAACATGCTGTTTGGCCTCCATGTGTTTGAATGTTTTTCAGACTTTTTTTTTCTCACTGTGGCTGATTTTTAGTTTTATACCATTGTTATCTGAGAAGATGCTTGATATGATTGCAATCATCTTGAATTATTAAGATTTTTTTAAATTTTGACTCCCTCTGGCATACCCCTCCCCTCAGGCCTTCACCACCCTTTAATCTGTGTACATGGGTTATGCATATATGCATACAATGTCTTTGGTTGATTATCTCCCACCCAACCATCCTCCCCATATGCTATGTCTTTTGATTGGAGCAAATAATCCATTTACATTTAAGGTATTATTGATAGCTACTTGTTTCTTGCCGTTTTTCTCTTTTACCTCTGTTTCTCTCTACAATATGTATTTTCTTCTTCTTAAAGCAGTTCCTTTAACATTTCTTGCAGTGCTGGTTTGGTGGTAACAAAGACTGGGAAGTGTGGTCTGAATATCCTGGATGGACAGAATTCCCACTGATTCCAAACACCAGATGCTACACATGTCTCTGTTGCTCTGGGTTGGGATCCCTGCATGGGGTTGAGACCTGATGCTTCTAGAGGGAAGAAGCTCTGTGCCTGTGATATCCCTCTGGCTTTTCAGCACAACCACACATTTATGAGGAGGCTCTCACTTTTATCTTCTCCACCCTTCTTACCATCTTCCATGTGATTTCTACTGTACTCTTTGGTTATAAGCTTTCATGTTAGCTATCTTTGAATTGTTTTCCAAATTGATTGCTCTGCAATTTAGTTGGAAATCTGATTTGGGGTTGGGAGCTAGTAGGTGCAGCTTTCAGGTAATCTGGAGATATCTTGAAATCTCTAGTGTTATTTTTAATCCTTAATCGGTTGGCTAAGGTGGTGTTTGCCAAGTTCTCTACAGAAAAGTCACAATTTTCTTCAAGTTACTATTTTAACCTTGTCATTAGTATCATTTGGGTAGATATCTTGATATTATATAAGCATAACTTTTTTAAATTAAAATTTCACCCATTATAGTTAACATCCATTGGTAATTCTTACATGACAAAATTATTGAAAACATTGAAGCCAAATGGTGATTCTTCTCATTCTATTATACCTTCCTTGTTTATTAGTTGTATTATCTATCAGAAAAATCTTTCCCTCATTCCCCAGTTATTTGTTTTTATTTATTTATTTATTTATATCATTATGGACTCATGGGTTCTTATTCTCTGAGTGACAACTCATTACCATTATTACTCATTTTGAAGCTTCAGGTGTGCGTACTCATAGGATGTAGGTCAGGACTGGGACAAAAAGAATGGGGAATAGCCCTGGCTGGTGTTGCTCATTGGTTACAGCTTCGGTCTGCACACTGAATGGTTGAGGGTTCAATTCCAGGTAAAGGCCATCTTTATTACTATACTACACTGATATCTACATCTATATCTGTTTTTATATCTGTACTAGACACCCGTTGCACAAAGAGATTAATGCAATAGGCCTTCCCTTCCCCTGGCTGCCAGTACCAGTTTCCTCTGGCACCCGGGACCCAGGCTGGATGCTCTTGGCCGCTTGGGCCCCAGAGCCTCCGGTCTTGGCCACTCAGGGGCCGGAGCCTTTGGTCTTCGCTGCTCCCACTCCTTCCCTTTACACCTACATATGCAAATTAACCACCATCTTTGTTGGCTTAATTTGCATACACTCCTGATTGGCTGGTGAGTGTAGCAAAGGGACAATCAATTTATATGTTTGTCTATTATTAGGTAAGACTAGGGGCCCGGTGCACAAACATTTGTGCACTCACTGGGAGGCGGGGGGAGTCCCTCAGCCAGCCTGTACCCTTTTGCAGTCTGGGACCCCTTAGGGGATACCCTCCTGCTGGCTTGCCTGGCCAGCCTGGGTGAGGGGCTGATGGCTTTTTGCAGGCTGGCCAAGCCCCCTAGTGGGGACCCTCACCCATGGGGGTGTGGCCAGCCTGGGTGAGGGATTGAGGGCCATTTTCAGGCTGCCCATAGCCCATTTAGGGTTCAGTTCCCTACTGGCATGCCTGGCCAGCCTGGGTGAGGGGCTGATGTCTGTTTGTAGGCTGGCCAAGCCCCCCAGTGGAGACCCTCACCCCGTAGGGGTGTGGCCAGCCTGGGTGAGGGGCTCAGGCCGTTTTCAGGCTGCCCACATTCCCTTCAGGGTTCAGGTCTCTACTGGGATGCCTGGCCAGTCTGGGTGAGGGGTTGAGGGCCATTTTCAGGCTGCCCAAAGCTCCCATTGACCCAACGTCCCAGCGAGGCTGACTAGAATCAGGTTTCTGGGTTTTTTTTATCTTCTATAATTGAAACTTTGTTGCCTGGAGTGGAGGCCTACTCAGGCAATGAAGCCTCCTGTTTGCTTCAGCTCCATGGCTTCTATAATTGAAACATTGTTGTCTTGAGGAGAGGCCTGGCCAGCCTAGGCAGGCAGTTTCAACTCTATCCCTGGTGCAATGGAAGCCTCCTGTTTGCTCTAGCTCCGTGGCTGCCAGCCACAATCTTGGCTGTGTTAATTTGCATATAGCCGCTCTGATTGGCTGGTGGGTGTGGCTTTGGCTGGTGGGCATGGCTTAGGTGTAAGGGAGTGAGGGTCAATTTGCATATTACTCCTTTATTAGATTAGATATGTACCTATATTTGTATGAGAAGTAGATGAGGTGGTAAGGTAGGACCCATTACTAGAAAAACTTTCCTAATTATAAATCAAGTGGTATGCTCTTAATGCATTTTTGAAAACTCTCTAGATTTTTATCATCCTTGATTTGTAGCACATACCATTCTTCATATGTAATTACTCATCGTGGCTGATTGCAGTCTGTCAACATGATGTCATTGATTGTGCAGTGGGAAGAGATATGCACAATCAGCTTGAAGCCAACTAAACCTGGCATAAAGGAATTAGTTCAAAAATAAATAAATACATAAATAAAGTTCACTAGTGGCAGAATATGATGCTAAATAAGTGAATATTGCATAACATAAAATACAAAAATACAGAAGCAAAAAAATGATATATAGCAAAACAGAAAGAGACAAATCCACAAATTATAAATGTGCAGCATGTTCTGCATAAGATTTTGTATATTTCTCATAGGAGATGATGAACAAATGAAAAAAAAGCCAATTAGGAATAATGAATTATTAACAATTCAAGTAGCAAACATGACCTAGTTGACACATAAACAACACATGTAACAGACAACAGAATGCATGTCCTATTAAAGTTATATAGAGATGTTGATCATATAATAATTTTATATCTATCTCACTGTGCTCCTGACAAAAACAAGTGGATTTTGTGATTATCAGTTAAAGAATTTAAGCCTATTAACATACATCTCTAAGGCCTTTTTTATATCTCTGTTCCTCAGGCTGTAGATGAAGGGGTTCAGCATGGGGGTAACTATTGTATACATGAGTGAAGCAATTATGTCTTTGGAACCCCATGATGAGGAAGAAAAGTAAACACCTGCCAGTGTCCCATAGTATAAAAACACCACAGAGAGATGGGAGCCACAGGTAGAAAAGGCTTTAAAGAGTCTCTTAGTGGAGGGGACCCTCAGGATGATAGTCCCTATACAGATATAGGAGCCCAAAATAACACCAAAACACAAAAAGAAAAGCATTGCTCCCTCGGTGAATATGACCAGCTCATTGAGGAAGATGTCTGAGCAGCTAAGCTTCAGGAGAGCATCAAGGTCACAGAAGAAGTGGGAGATGATATTATCAGCACCGAATGACAGTCGGACCAAGAGGAGAGTGTGCAACAAATCATGGACACAGGAGAGAATCCAGGAGCCAGCCACCAGCAGCACACACAGCCCCTCCCTCATGATGGTGGTGTAGTGTAGGGGCTTACAGATGGCCACGTACCTGTCATATGCCATCACAGCCAGAAGAATATTGTCAAGACCAGCAAAAAGTAGGAAAAAATACAACTGAGAAATGCACCCCACATGGGAGATGGATTGTTGCTGAGTCTGCATGTTCATGAGCATCTTAGGGACAATAACAGAGGAAAGAGAAAGGTCAGAGAAGGCCAAGTGGCTGAGGAAGAAGTACATGGGCATGTGCAGGCGAGAGTCCAGCCTGATGAGCAGGATGATGAGCAGGTTGCCCAGCACCGTGGTCAGGTACATGCCCAGGAACAGGGTGAAGAACACGCCCTGCTGCCCTGGTGGGATGGGCAGCCCCAGGAGGAGGAAGTGGGACACGCTGCTCTGGTTCTCAGGCCTCATGCTGCTCTTCTGTCTGCTGGGGATGAAGAAGGTGTGGGAATCTCAGGAACGTAGAAAGGATGACCAGTAGCATCACATCTCATGCTGTCATTCTCTGGGAAAACATTCATTTTTAAATACTTCCATATTAATTTATCACACTTATGGACGTGTGCATCTTCCCTCTTTCCCAGAGCCAAACCTTAAAAATCCATTGTGGCAGAAACAGAAGATGAGCCCCAAAACTGGTATCAGTTGTTAATGTCTTAAAATAACGTGAGACTCCAGCACTGAGTTGGGCTTCTTGGAGCATTTTCACCTTCATCTTGTGAATCTGCTGGGATCATTGATCCACAGCTATAAACTCAGGGACACTCTCAAGTGGTGGCCATTTAAAACCACTTGCTGCTAGAATAGCTGCAAAGCCAAAATAGTGCACAAACTATCTTTCATAATATGGTTGAACATTTAGTACAGCATTTGCATATTGGCCTAAGGTTCTACCTACATTTCCTAATTACACCCACAGGTCAAATCTTAAAACCTTGTCACAGCTGCA
This sequence comes from Murina feae, assembly GCA_004026665.1. Taxonomy (NCBI): domain Eukaryota; kingdom Metazoa; phylum Chordata; class Mammalia; order Chiroptera; family Vespertilionidae; genus Murina; species Murina feae. Next base: position 2,770 of record PVJC01051150.1, on the reverse strand, counting down.
CTAATAATTTGTGTTCTTTCGCCTTTTTTAGTTTTTAGTAGAAACATAAATGATACAAATTCTCTAGGCACACAGCAATGCAGTAGGGAATAGGACACACACATGTATGTATGTAATATGTAACATAATCATCTATTATCATCTAGATATATAAAAGGCTAAGTTAACCTCTGACCATCTGACTGGCCGGTATACATGATGTGCACTGACCACCAGGGGGCAGACGCTCTATGAAGGAGCTGCCAAGCTGAGGTGACTTGGCAGTGACAGTTCTGAGTTGATGCATCCCAGAATCAGAGAGGGAGCCGTGTGATTTCACCTTTGGCCATGGGTGCACAATCCATTCACTGGCCCACTAGTTTTTATATAATAAAAATCACCAAGAATTAGCTACTTCATGGGATTCTGTCTAATATATATTTGTGATCAGAACCCCTGCTCTTAACCATTGCAAAAGGAAACTTTCTTTTTCTTGCTTAGGGGAGCCAAGCATAATGTATTATATTAGAGCTGTGAGGACTCAAAGTTGTCCAAAATTCTGAAACCTCTTACTAGATAATTTCATTCCTTTAAATTTATATACCTTCCAACTGACAATAAATTCTCAAATATATTATTTTGCACAGTAACTGTTTACTGAGAGCCTCTGTAATATTCACAATAGAAGTGTAATTCTTTTCATTTTATAGATGGGGAAACTAAGACCAAAATTTAAGTAACTTTCCCAAGGTCTCACCACTATTTGATGGTAATTCTGCCCAATAATCTCAAACAGCTGATGCCTGGTGGTTATTTTCCTGGAGTGTTTAATAAAAGTGAAGAGGAGGAAAGGAAAATATTTTTTTAATGACAAAAAAAAAAAACACAGAGAAAAACATTTAAAAAAGAAAAGAAAATGTAAAAAAGAGGTCGCAAAATCTGAGGAACTCTCACACTCTGGTACATGGAAAGGAGAGCAGATTTTTTTTTCAAGAAACCGGGAGTTGCTTAGAGTGTGGCTATCTCAGCTAATGGTGCCAGAAAAGGAGGACAGGTAAGGATATACTTGAGTTCTGACACCCATAAACACACACACACACACACACACACACACACACACACTGCTGAGCTGAGGATTCCGGTCACCTGTGACCACGTTCCCATCCTCAGGGAAGGATAGCCAATATGTGGTTCAGCTCAAAAACACTCATCTACACGCATACAAATCATAAGTAACACTAAGTGAGACATACACAACACAGAATGATGTACCAGCACCCACAAAAATACTAACACACCTGACTTGTGGACTCATCTGGTGAACACTCAGTTCACCACAGATACATAACTCAAGTGCTGTATACACATCACCAAAAGCACACAAGACCACCAACAATTAGAAAAATTTACAAGAGCCTGGCCAGTGTTGCTCAGGGGTTAAATGTTGACCTATCAACCAGAAGGTCACAGTTCAATTCTGATCAGGGTGCATGCCTGGTCTGTGGGTTCAGTCCCTAGTGGGGATTGTGTAGGAGGCAGCTTATCATATGCTTCTATGTCTCGCTCCCTCCCCCTTCCTCTCGGAAATCAATAAAAAATATTTTTGTAAAAAATCCCCCAAGAAACATACACCACAGCACATATGCACACCCAGCCACACACTCACCACAAGTAGCACACACCCTCCTATTACTGAGAGGCAGGCTTCCACTCTTCTGACCATCCCCTTCCAGGGAATGGGTGTCTACTTGGTGCAGTTAAGCCTGTTCAGTCACAGGCAGTCCTTAAACCAGCAACAACATCCAATCACCTGGTCACATACACATGATAACATACACACAGAGAAAACCAAACAACACTGCTTCCAGCTCTCACACACGAGTGTCACCCACAGCACAGCTCCCATGTGCACCAGTACATGCTGCTGAGCAGAGGTGTGAGCCCTCTCTGACCTGACCTTGATCCTGGTGAGGTCGGGCTTCTTCTTGCCCAGAAGCAGAGACAATAGTCTCACTCCCAATGCCCAGCTGTGATGCCAGTTTCACCATCACAGACATGAATCTGGAGTCCTTCACCACACACCAAGAAGTGATAACTTGTTCTACATGCATTAAAACAGGACTTTGAGTCAGATACATAGCGCACACAGACACACACACTTACACATACAACTATTAAATACCAGGTACACAAGCATACACAATACATGCAGACACAGATTCATGGACACAGAGTCTCATGCGCGAACCCACTAGCACACAGGCAGATCCATCGCCAAGTGCAGATTTCCAGCTCCTCTCACCTGGCCTCCTCATTGGGGAGTTCAGACACCTGCTGTTACAGACTATTGCCCTTCTCCTCAGCTTTTCTTCAGGAGACCTAACACCCAGATGCACAGAAATCTTGGCACTTCTACAGACTCTCCTTTTCCTTGTCCGACTCCAGGGAAATGAGTCCAATGATGACACTTAATTATTAATGAGAGACAGCAACCAAGTCCAAGTTCCCAAGCTTGTGGCCAATTTCTAACTGCCCTTTGGGGTGCCATGTGTCCAAGAGCCAGAGGGACTGGAGTCCTAGGGGACAGTGTCCCTGATTCCAGTCATGCCCTGATGCCATTCTTCTAGGGCATTATTCCAGCTGGGACAAAGGATTTTTCAACTTAACATTTTAAATGATTTTAAACATAGAGAAAAAAAATGTAAAATTCTATATAGGGTTGGAAAAAAGTAGGTTTCCAGTTGTGAGTACACAAAACACAAAGTTTATTCACTTATTATTATTATTATTA
>PVJC01051149.1:0-11566 GCA_004026665.1 Murina feae | reverse complement strand
GGGCACATTCCCAGCAGGGAAAGTGCAGGAGGCAGCTAATCGATGTTTCTCTCTCATTGATGTTTCTAACTCTTTATCCCTCTCCCCTCCTCTCTATAAAAAAATCAATAAAATATATTTTTTTTTAAAAAGGAAGATTATACAAGTACTGACCTTATCAAATCCTACATAATAAGAGTGTAATATGCTGTGTCCAGTCATCCAGTTGGCCATTCAACCAATCAAAGCATAATATGCTACCATTCAACTGCTTGTGATGATGTGCATTGACCAATAGGGGGCAGACAGTTGATTGATTGACCAGTAACTATGATGTGCACTGACCACGAGGGGGTAGATGCTTTGAATGGTAGGTAAGCTTGCTGCTGGGGTCCGGTTGATCGGGACTGAGTGAGACAGGCTGGACACACCCTGGAGCCCTCCTGCAGTAACCTCCTATGTCCCTTCCCAGCCTCAATCATGCACCAGTAGGGTACCTCAGACTGGCCTGTGCCCTCACACAATCTGGGACCCCTTGGGGGATGTTGGAGAGCTGGTTTCGGCCTGATGGCGGAACTACTGGTCGGTATGATACGTACTGACGACTAGGGGGCGGATCCTCTCCGCCTCTGTGGCAGCACTGATGGCTTAGGCCCGCTCCCCATGTTGGGGGGAGAGACTTCCCCCCAAGTGCATGAATTTCATGCACCAGGCCTCTAGTGAGTATTATAAAGGAAGGGTCAGGCTTTCCTTGAAGTTAGAGATTCAAAGCAGCAGCGCTCTTTCCCTCCTTCATTGGCTTTGAAGGAGAAGGTGTCATCAACCCTGCACTCATTAGGAAATGAAGTTCACTAACAATCTGAGCAGACTTGCAGGTGGAGCCTCCCTATTTGAGCTGCCAAATGAGAACGCAGCCCAACATATACCTTCACACTCTAATCAGCTTGTTCAGACTTGATCTATAGACACTGTGAGATAATAAATGGAATAAAGGGGTGTAGTTTTAAGGCTCTCAGCTTGTGGTTATTTGTTGTGTTGTAACAGAAAATTGAAACAAAAAGTTCCCTTCAGGGCATCAGCTAAAGGAGGGAGGGTTTCTTCTCTTATACCAAAGTGTGAAATTCCTCTCTCCGTTTGTAGCTTAATTTGAATGTTGCCATTCTAATTTGAAATTATGTCCATGCTGAAGAACTGGTTGTACTCTTTCTACTTCTTTCTTTGTAGACTATTTTATTAAGGGATATTGATAAAACTGCCAAAGGAAATATTCTTGAAATAATACTTCCTCTAATAGTATCACTTATTCCGTGAATTTTGAGTTTTCCTACAATTGTACTACTCTTCTAATCTTGTCTATTTTCAGTTAAGTCATTTTACTTTTAAGTTCAAGTGGACACTCCTTTTCCATTTGCCATTGTGTTTGATTTCCTGATCTCTTTTTCCCCATGTTACTTGACCCTCGTCTTTGCTGGGTGATTCTGCATTTCCCCTTAGTTCTACAGGGTCAGGGTGCTCTTTCCATTTTCATTCTGGGTCCACTCTTGACCCTCTGTGCCACTCAGCACCCAATACGTTTATTTCTGTCTCACATTTTCCTCCTTTAAGATTTACCTCCACTGAAGAATTTCCATTTTCTGCTTGACAAGGTTCAAATTTGGAAATATGGAGTTTAGGCCTATTCCTTTGTAAGATTAATGTTTGTTTTCCTTGAGAAAACATGAATGAATTGGTATGCAACTTTGAATGAGTGTGAGGTTTCCATCATCATTAGATATGAATCACATATAAGCATTTTACCTGAGCTCTAAAATTGTGGGACTAGGCTGTTGGTAAACATGAGGACCATTCCCCATGGATGTATGACCCTCAAGAGCCAAAAGCGTTGCAGGAAAAATTGGTTATTGCAGGACATCTGCTATAGGCTGAGTGTTTATGCCCCCCAATATTCACATGGTGAAATCCTAATCCCCAATGTATTTGGGGGTTGGGCTTTTGGGAGGTGATCAAATTATGAAGGTGGAGCCTCATGAATGGGATTAGTGTTGGCATAGAGCAAATTTGCTCCTTCTGCCACCTGAGGACATAGTGAGAAGACAGCCATTTATGAACCAGGAAGTGGACTCTTGCCAGATACTAAATCTGCGGGCACCTTGGTCTTTCCAACCTCCAGAAGTGTAAGAAATACATTTTTATTGTTCATAAGCCACGCAGCCTGTGGTGTTCTGCTATAGCCGCCTGAAAAGGCTGTGACAACGCTTTTTCTGCTCTGAGGTTCATGGATTCTCAGCTATGACTGATTACCTTCCCTTAAGCCTATCTATGTGCCAAGGTCTCCCCCAGTTCCTGTATCTGTGTGCCATTCTCTCTGGAGCTGGATTCAGAATGTTATAACAGAATATATTGTAAGGATTGCTTGGGTATTTTCTACACCAGGACATAGCAGTGGCTTGGTGTCCTGCCCATTTGTGTGGCAGGAAATACTTTTATTTGTTCTGGTGAACTCATTTGTCTGGGACTTATTCCCTCACTAAAAAATTTTGCATTATTTTACTGAGGAATCATGTAGTGAGTAATGATGCTTTCCAGTTAGTGTGCGAAGAGTTATCGAGGGTATGCAGATGGCCCTCTGAGAGGTGACAAATGTAAAATATACTGGGAAGGTGACACATATGTGGTGGCTGCACATCTGGCACAAGGTTGGCAGATGGTAAGACTTACTAAATCTTTTGGGTAAATTTCTGGTTATGGAGCTTGGGGATTCTTATGCAAACTAAAGTTTAAGAACATTATTACCTGTTGGCAAAATAATGTAATTGTTCATAAAATACCACAAATTTTCCCATTTCTTATTATATCATTAAGATAATATTATAATTTCAAAAGAGAAATCAAAATCCTCTTCAAAATTGTTTTCATTAATCAAAATTAGCTTTTGGGTTAAGGCTAAAATTCCTGTGCCTTTATGGTTCTCTTGGAGTTGTAAGTTTAAATCTTTTAATATGTTTTTTCATAATTATACTTCCGATTAATGAAGAACCATTGACCCTGTGAAATCAAGTTCTGAAATTGACTTACAAGTAATGAATTTTTAATAAGGATATATTATTAAATATAATTAATATTATAAATATTATTAATATATTATTAAATAAGGATACATCTGCAGTAATTATTTTTGGGCTAATAGTATTTTAGATTGCAATGATCTTGGAAAATATCTCACAAGCAATACTTCCTGATCTCAAAGCACAGCTTTATAATGAATGATGTGTAGCTACTTCTATTTTCCTGTGATAACTGGGAATGAGGTACTTGCCCTGAGCATATACAGATGTATATATGTAGCATTCATTTATCCACTGTTTGAATGTAATTATATAAACTACATTTATAGAATACTTTCTGCAGTATTAACTACTGCTTTGTATCATGAGATTCAAAACATTTATAATGTTTAACATGTTGTGTTTTCATGTGATGATATGTAAATGAGGACATATTCTGAAATTAGAAGCAAAATGGCCAACATCTAAATATTCCATCCTACATATCACCATCCTTTTGCATTGTATGAAGAAGTGTGCTGATTAGTTTATACAAACTTGGTAAGTAAATATACATTTATTTCTGGATTGAAGACAAAGGGAAACATGCATCTATAAGTGGTCAAATGTTGGCGTTGGTATAAAACTTGCTAAGTTTCATCATTGAAATTACCATGACATAAAATCCTCCATTGAATAAATACCTTTTTTGGAAGAAACTATCACTTTTAGCACATTAACTCTCCAGGTCATAATGATGCTATACATTTTTTTTTTTTTTTTAGTTAGGAATTATTTTTAGGAATTAATTTTCTAAAGTATTTCATTCATATTTTGAATGTCATGTGTGTAGTGTATCATCACATAAATGTTTATGTGATGATAAACTACAAACAAAATATATCTATTAATATTATGAATTTTCCATTTTTCCCTGCAGTTGTCAAAATCACTGGCATTTTATATGACAGTCTAACCTTCAGTTTGAAACAACCACCAAATGTTACGTTAAAAACCTGTAGACATGTGAGCGCGATGTGTGCACACCCTCCCTTATCTGAACTTGGGTGACCTCAGTTCCTTCCAATCCTCTTTGCTCCGGAGGCCCTAGGCCCGGTGAATCTGGGTTGTACTAACAAGCACTTTAATATTGGCCACCAGAGGGCTCCCATATTCCTTCCATCTAAGTAAAAACCACCGAGCAATTAACATCAAGTTCACTAAATAGAAAGTATGTAAGGATTTATAATATAGTTATCTATAAGGGGAGATATTCCAAATCCACTGTATTCTTCTTACACAAATTATTTTGAATGGACACTCGAGAAACTAAACACGTCTATTAAAACAAAGTGATTAAGCTGTGCAATTGATTTTTTGTTTCTGGAAGACATGGCACAGACTTATAATACTTAATACTTGGTGACACCATTTAAACACTACTTACATTAGTTAACTTGGATATAATCTATTGTATATTTATGGGTGATGTTAAATATAACTGATTCTAGCAATTGGAGTACAGTTGTTGTTTTATCACAAGCGAAGCTATATAGATTATCCTGAAATAAAACGTTGGGTATTTTTATCAGCCCAATTTTTGATATTACACAGAGTTTTATAGAACAAGATGGTGGGTATCTTGGGGAGGGTGTTAGTGATAAGAGGAATAATGTCATGAGCTGTAGATATGTCCACGGGAGAGGAAGGAAAATATTGCTTCTTTTGTGGGTCTTTCTACTGGTTCTTACTAAGCCGTGATAACTGAAAACCAGTCCCAGGAGCTGAGGCTTGCCAGGATAACTCTAAGGGTTTCTAGAAGCAGCAGAAGCATTTATCATTTTTCTTTCCTTTAATTTGTAGTCATTTTTCTGGGTTGGACAATCCAGGTGCTGTCCATAGAGTTTACGTATGTAGGGATATTTCCTCCATGAGATAGAGCATGGGGTCAGCTGTTAATGGAAATGTTATAATTCGCAGCAGAACCAACTTGGAAACCAGCATCTTTAGAAACTCTTTGGATCCAGGTGAAACACTTCAAATGAGTCATGACATTGATCTTCTCTGTGATGTGTTTAAACCACATTTCATTTATCATCAGTAACTGAAAATGCTATTTAACCATTCTACATTTTCCAATTACTTTTGGTAGAATACATGAGTTATTATGCCTGCACTTAAATGTGCATCAAAGAGAATGACAACACGTAAGGCCTGATTAGCTCAATTATACACCCACACCTACATGCTGTCTTTTTTACTGTAAGACTAAAATATCATGTTATAGAAGAAAATAAAACAATCTGTTCCCCCTGTTATCCATTATGTTCTTCTGGTCTAAGAATTGTTTTGAGTATTCTTTAGAGAAAGAGAATTTAAAAATAGAGCTAATTTTGGTTTATCTTGCGCTTACTGCAATACTTTTAAAGCAGTGTTATGAATTTGTTTTAATCTGTTTGTATTTGAAATGCTGTTACCCAGTGCAGGCTTTCTTTGAATCCTCCTGCATTTCAACCATTGCTTTTTCTCCATAGACAATGGTAATTTAAAAAACCACTCTAGTCCTCAGGCGTGGTTTTGCTTAGATTACCATGTCTAATTGAAATATAGATGTGAAATTATCAGAGTGTAAAACCTATTCTGGAAGTTCAAGTGCAGTTATAGTTGCAACCAGTAGTAACCAGTCTACTCCCTATGATTCACTGGGTTTAGATTTGATTCCATTTCTACTCAAGGAAATCCACAAGATTGCATCTGGTAATTCACTACATTTTAAGATCATTGCTAAACTCTAGTTCAAAACATGCACAAATAAAAGAAAAAATTAAAAACTTGATAGTGACTGTAATATCACCTCGCTTGTAGATAATTATGTTGTATATGTCTCATGAAAGTCTTTGAATTAAAAACCAAGGAAAATTTTCTGGGTTAGATAGCTTTGTTCAGGAAAGTCTTTGCTAATCACCATACCATTTCTAAGATTCTATTATTTAGTGATAAAAATTCAGAAATTTTTAAATTAATATGTCCAAACAATTTCATGTGAAGTGATTGGTTCCTAGGTTTCTGAATAATTGCTTCAATTCTGAAATTTAGTATGTGTAGATACTGCTCCAATTGTATGCATTTCCCATTTAGAAACAATTGTTTTTTCCAATCTGGACTATGTAAAATCAAATTGGCATAAAGTAAACTGGCTCAAAAGCATCTCCTGACATTTCTTTGCAAAGATTTCTATGGCCAATATTCCTGCTACTGAGGTGATATTAAGCCTTGTCAGTCACCAAGGAAATGTAACTTTTCTCTTCACTAATTCTGAGGGTGAGGAGAAAGGCACTGCTTGAGGATATGCCAACCCTGATCGGCCTCTTTCTGCCCCTAGCAGTACATTTCAGGCATAAAAACAAAAATCTTAATTCTCAGCACAGGTGGACAGTGATCAGGGAGAGACCCTGCATTGCCCAGCTCTTAAAGCTACAGACATACCTATTTCTAAGCCACTGGTGGTACCTAGAGACCTTCCTTTCTCAAGTTGTTGATGCATATTATTCTTTACCCAGGATTTTGGAATCTCTTTAGCAAAAAATAAAATGTAAGCATTATCTTAGAATACTGGTGCTCAATCTTGGCCGCACACAGCAGTCACCTGGGACTACTTTTTAATTAGCAATGCTCAGGCTGCATCACAGACCAACTCCAGCAGAATGTTTGCAGCTGGAAGCAGGCATCAGTTTTCTTAAGTCCCCAGGTGACCACAACATGGAGCCAAGTTCTAAAATCACCATCTTATAAACAGACATCTCCCACTGAGATGATCATAATTATATATCCTGTGTCATGGATGGGGATCTTAGACTACAGGTCCATATATTTCAGAAATACAGGTTATTTTTCTTTTTTCTTTTTTTAATTTATTTTATTTTTTATTTTTTTTTAATTTTTAAAAAATTATTATTACATAAAGCTTTACAAAGATTAGTACATATATCTCTTTTTCCCCCTGCCCTTCCCCCCACCTCCCCTACCCCCCAGTGTTTTGTGTCCATTGGTTATGCTTAAATGCATGCATAAAAGTCCCATTCTTATTTAATTTAATTTAATTTTGATTATGAGTTAGTTACACACTCTAGCTTTTGTAATTCAGCCAGTGTGGTGAAGAGCTGATCTTGGCCATTTAGGATTCTTTCTTTTTCTAGATTTGCAAGTGGATTCCAAGTTATTTCTATGATACTAAAGCAGCGGTTCTCAACCTGTGGGTCAAGACCCCTTTGGCAGTTAAACGACCCTTTCCCTGGGGTTACCTAAGGCCATCCTGCATATCAGATATTTACATTAAGATCCATAACAGTAGCAACATTACAGTTATGAAGTAGCAACGAAAATAATTTTATGGTTGGGTCACAACTTGAAAAACTGTATTTAAAGGGCCAGAAACTGAGTACAACTATCTGCTCAGTTTGTCTAACTTAGGGAACCTCCACATTTGTATAACCTTGGCCTTAAGAAAGTATGATTCCTCCTCACAAAGTCCAAGTCAGAAGGTTGAGAACCTAACTAAAGTGTTTGAGAATGGGACTGGAGAGGGCTCTGTCCTAGGTTGCTCCTTACCTGTGCTAATTGATGAAATGCACCTGTCCCACGAAAGCTCGGTGGTCCCCTGGGTCCCATAGGACTGCCCTTCACCCAGTTCCCTCTCACCTGAAGGGCCTTTTCCTCCTCCCATGCAAGTCATGGTGTGCAGTGGTGAGGTGAGCTGACTCCAGTCTGCCTTGTAGTACCATCAACAGTTTCTCCTCCTACTTTTCCCCACACCTGAGAAAATGACTATGCATTTGCTGTTTCTAAGAGACTTAGTGTGACGTTGAATAAAATGTTAAGAAATGGATCAATATGAAACTAGAGTTTCTTTCAGCAAAATCATTACAGGTATCTTTCAAACCCCCCTCCTGCCCATGCCCCATCTGGCCCTTCACTACATTGTTGTCGGTGCCCCTGGCTATGCATATATCCATATGCGTTCTTTAGTTAATCTCTTCCAGTTTCCCCACCAGTCTCCCCTCTGAGATTGTTGGGTTGTTTTTTTTTTTTTTCTCCTTTATATAGAAGCCTATGAATTCCTTTTTACTTTATAAGGAAACATAAAATTATACCTCTTTTCTTGAAATGATTTTTTTAGCATGGGATTATTTGATTTAAAATTATTGTTTAAAAGTATATTAATACAAATACTCAACTCAAAATGGTTTTGCTAGATAAATCTAACTGTGTCTGTCTTCCTCAGGTACTTTTGTCATCTGCTAAACAGTATGAATATCTTTAAAATTGTATCAACTGATGCCACCTCCAATGGAACAGGGCAGAGTTGCCTTAATTCTGTTAGGGCTATCTATTTTCTTATTCAGAACCTCTCCTTAATTATTGATTTAAACTATTACTGCATTTGAATGATTCAAAGAGAGAAAACGAACAGTTTATTGTTATTACCAACACTGAGTACATCTGCTCAGTTTGTCTAACTTAGGGAACCTCCACAGTTGTATAACCTTGGCCTTAAGAAAGTATGATTCCTCCTCACAAAGTGCAAGTCAAATACGAGTAGCATTTATGACACTATCATTGTAACAACAATATTCATCAGTCATGTGTTTATTATGTCTTAAAACCACACTTATACCTTGTGAACATTGCCTCATTTAATTGGACATTCTCCGTTTCACAGATGAGGAGACTACTCAAATCACTTGTCCAAGCTCATTCACCTCATTAATTGCAGTTAGGACTTGTTTCATGCTCTTGCTCATTATACTTAGACATATGAATTGAAGGCAATTCTTGATGTTTGAAACTGATTATTTTAAACAAACACATGTACATAATAAAATACTCCTTTTTTTCCTAATAGGTACTAAATTGAGAAAATAAAATTAGTGCCATCCACTAAAATAAATATGTCCAGATTCATAATGGAATATGAAGGGAAGCTTAGAAATAGTTGGGGAATAAACCTTTTGAAGGTTATGTTATAACTAGGGGCCGGTGCATGAAATGTGTGCACTGGAGGAGGGGAATTCCTCAGCCCAGCCTGCCCGCTCTCACATACTAGGAGCCCTCAGGGGATGTCCTACTGACGGCTTAGGCCCGCTCCTTGCTCCCTTTGCGGAGCAAGCCTAAGCCATAATCTGGCCTCCCTTTGTGGGAGGAGACCGGTCTGAACAGGGAAAGCCACCAGCCCCATAACCCTACTGCTGCAGCCACTGCCAGTCACCGCAGCCTCTAAGGTGTTTTCATCAACACAGACTCCAGTCCCTTCACAATGAAGAAATGACAACTTTCTTTAGGCATTTTTAAGATGTATCTTTCATACAATATGACATTTCTTTCTTTCTTTTTTTTTTTAAATCTTTACCTGAGGACATGTTTCCATTGATTTTTAGAGAATGTGGAAGAGAAGGGAAAAACAGAGAGAAACATCAAAGTGAGAGGAACACTTTGATTGGCTGCCTCCTGCATGAGCCCTGTTCTGGGCCCTGGCCAGGGAGAAGCCTGCAACCTAGGTACATGCTCTTGGTCAGAATTGAACCCAGACCCTGCAGTCAGCAGGCTGAGGCATTATGCACTGAGCCAAATCAGCTAGGGCAGGATATGACATTTCTTAGCCCTCCAGCAGCAGACCTTCATTTTTTTTCTCCAGGAGTGTGGTGGAAAAACCCTAAATCACCTTTAGGAATTCTTATTACCCAAGTTACTAAGAATATTACCAGTGGCATACAGGGAACTTAGCCAATGAGTGGTCAGAAAAGGTGTTTCCTCTATAGTTCATTCTGATCACTGGCTCTACCCCTGCCCCTCCAATCCCAACTCCACCCCTGCCCAGGCTTGTAACCTCTGGCTGAGGCTGCAGGCCTGGGCAGGGAACCCCCAAGCCTCTCTGATCACCAGCTTCACAGAGCCCAGGCCTCTGTCATCGCTGGCTCTGCCCTTGCCCTACTGGTAGCCTCTGGCCAAGGCTACAAGCCTGGGCAGAGGAGCCAGATCCCTGCATTACTGGCTCCACCTGTGCCCAGACCCCTGTGATTGTAGGCTCCTCCCCTGCCCCTCTGATCATGACTCTCCCCCTGCCCCACTGCAGCCTCTGGCCAGGCTGCAGACCTGGGAAGGAAACCCCCAGGCCCCTGCTTTGCCAGCTCCACCAGTGCCCAGACCCCTGTGATCACAGGCTCCACTCCTGCTCCTCTGATCCCTGGCTCTGCCCCTGGCTCCTCCAATCACTGGCTCCACCCTTGCACATACCTGAGGCCTCTGGTGATGGCCTGTGGCCTGGGCAGGGGACCCTCCAGCCACCTCTGATCACCTGTTCTGCTCCTCGGGCCCCTCACCTCCCCTGCCATCTGCCTAACAGGCCTGACCACTTAAGAGGTGGGGCTAAGCTGGAGTGGGTGCCACCATCTTGTTGCTATGGGAGCTGCCATCTTTGTGATGGAGTGACACCTAATTTGCATATTAGTCTTTTATTAGATAGGATGTGGCTACAGGCACTGCCATCTTGTGGCTATGGTGGCAGCCATCTTTGTGATGATTGAAGTGTAATTTGCCTATTACTCTTTTATTAGATAGGATATTCTACTCAGGCTTTCACAGAAAGTATCTAGATGCCCATGTATGATACAGGGTATTGTGCTAAGGGAGCCATGATCTGATCCAGAGCCGCCTGATAGAACTACATGCAGTGATGGAAATGTTCTGTATTCATACTGTATAATATGATAGCTTACTAAACACCTAAAATAAGGCTATTAAAAATAAGGAACTCAATGTTGAATATTAATTGGACACTATTATCGGAGATAAAAAATTTTACAGGAAAACAGAAGGCTGCATTACCAAATCCCAGACAAGAAGGTTACTGATTAAAACACACAAACAAATTAAAACCCCTTAATACAATGTCCCATGTACAGAAAATGTGGCACTCTTATGTTAAGACTAGGGGCCTGGTGCACAAAAATTTGTGCACTCGGGGTGGAGGGAGTCCCTCAGACTGGCCTGTGCCCTCTCACAGTCTGGGACCCCTCAGTGGATGTCCTATGATGGCCCCAGTCTGCCAGGCGCCTTTTGTGTGTGTGTGTGTATGTGTGTGTGTCGCCACTGGGGACCTGCCCCCAGCCGCATCTGAGGCTCGGAGCAGTCCTCCTGTGTGTGTCTACCTGCCGGGGGGCTGCCCCCAGGCACACCGTGGAGGCTTGGAGCAGGCACCCCCTCTATGTTGATCTCTCAGACTCTTGCCCTCCCCTGCATGTTGTTCTCTTTTTTGAGCTGTGGCCAGGTCTGAGTGCTGCCTGCCTCCCAAGCTTGCCTACTGTCCATCTTCCTCCAGCCACCAGAAAGCAGGGAAAACCCTGCCTCGTGGTCAGGCCAGCCTTTTCCTGCTCCCTGATCCCCAGAAGAGACCTGGGAAGCCGCCAAGCAGGCCGCCAACTCTTTCCCACTCACCCGTCCCCTGCAGCCTTCCTTTCCCACTTCTCCGTGCTGCCAAGGGGTCTGGG
>PVJC01051148.1:0-11552 GCA_004026665.1 Murina feae | reverse complement strand
TTGGCGGCCTGCTTGGTGGCTTCCCAGGTCCCTTCCGGGGATCAGGGAGCAGGAAAAGGCTAGCCTGACCACGAGCCTCCACAGTGTGCCTGGTGGCAGGTCCCCAGCAGGTAGACACACACAGGAGGACTGCTCTGAGTCTCAGATGCAGCTGGGGGCAGGTCCCCAGTGGCCACACACACACACACACACACACACACACAAAAGGCGCCTGGCAGACTGGGGCTATCATAGGACATCCATTGAGGGGTCCTAGACTGTGAGAGGGCACAGGCCGGGCTGAGGGACTCCCTCCACCCCGAGTGCACAAATTTTTGTGCACCGGGCGCCTAGTTTGAATATAAAACAAATTAAGGGAGTAGACGAAAAACAAAAGAATCCTATATAATAAAGAGGTAATATGCAAATTAACTCTCATGGCCTCACAAGATGGCTTCCTACAACCAGGCTGGCATGGAGGTTAGTGAGGGATGACCAAACAACTGAACAAGAAGACTGCGTGGGGCGACCAGGCCAGCAGGGGGGTTAGTGAGGGATGACCAAATGACTGAAGAAGCAGGCTGCATGGGGTGACCAGGCCAGCAAGGGGGCAATTAGGCTGGTGGGGGGGAGGGGCAGTGTGGGGCGACTAGTACAGTGTGGGAGGGCATTTGGGGGCAATCAGGCCAGCACACAGAGGCAGTGAGGGGTGATCAGGCCAACTGGGGGGCAGTTAGGGGCACAGGCAGCAGGCAGGTGAGTGATTAGAAGCCAGTGGTCCAGAATTGTGAGAGGGATGTCCGACTGCTGGTTTAGGCTTGATATCAGGCCTAAACCAGCAGTCGGACATCCCCCGAGGGGTCCTAGATTGGAGATGGTGCAGGCTAGGCTGAGGGAACCCACCCACTCATGAATTTCGTGCACTGGGCCTCTAGTGTTTATATAATGGTGGGGGAAATGCTCCCTAAATAAGTCTAGAAACCAAGAAGCTAAAAGAAATATATATTTGACTACACACAAATCTTAAATTTTTCTAGAAAAAGATATAAGAAACTATATAAGAAAATGATAGGCTAAAAAAATATTTATAAAATATGAGAAAGACAAAGAGCCCAAAGCCTTAATATATACAATAGTACCTACAATTTTACAAACCAGTAAGAAAATACAACGTGCCCTGACCAGGCATCTCAGTTGGTTAGAGAGCCATTCAATACGCCAAGCCTGAGAGTTCCCTAGCCAAGGTGCATACAAGAAGCAATCTCTATATATAAAAAGCCAGCGACCATAACGCCGTAACGACCATAATGACCGGTTGCTATGACGCCCACTGTGGCCAGTGAACCAGCCCGATCAGGCACATATGTCTCCTTTTTTCCCCATTGATCCAAGAGCTCTATGTGGTTCACTGAGGCTGATCCCTGGCCAGCATTACAGCTTTACTTATCCCTCTGCTCAAACCTGTTCTTTTCCTATTCTTCCCAGTTACTGTTCTTAAAAGTATCCTTTAATAGTAAGTACTGCCCACTACCAGACTCTCCCACCCCAATCAAGGGCAGGGCTGGCCAGCCAAATGCTCCACCCCTCCCCCCACCATGGTCAACCCCACCCCCCGTCAGCCCACCCCACCACGATAGGTCTACAGGGCCTTCCCCTGGCTGGCCCCATTCCTGATTGCCCCCCCCCAATAGGGGGTGGGGCCAGCCATCCAACCTCCTGCAGCCCTTCCCCCTGCCCGGCCCCACCCCAGATCAGCCCCCTCACCCTATCAGGGGCAGGGCAGGCCAGCCAACCACCCATGACCCCTTCCTGAGGCTGCTGGTCCCTAACGGGGTTGAGGGGGGTTGGGGTACATCCGACTGCCAGTTTGGGCCCAGTATCAAGCCTAAACCAACAGTCAGACATTCCTCTCACAATTCTGGACCGCTGGCTTCTAATCACTCAACTGCCTGCCTGCCTGCCTGGTTGCCCCTAACTGCCCCCCAGTTGGCCTGATCACCCCTCACTGCCTCTGTGTGCTGGCCTGATTGCCCCCAACTGCCCCTCCTGTACTAGTCGCCCCTCACTGCCCTCCCAGCCTAATTGCCCGCAACTGTCCCCCTCCCCCCCCCCCCCCCCCCCCCCCCCCCCCGCATCCCCTACCCTATTTGGGGGTGGGGCCAGCTGGGACACCACCCACAACCCCTCCTCATGACCGGCCATGCCCCCAATCAGACCCCCAACCCCAATCAGGGGCAGGCCAGCTGATCAACCTCCTGCCATCTCCTCCATGAGATAGGCCCAGCCCTCATCCTTCCCGATTGGGGCCAGGCCAGCCAGACCCTACCCGTGCACAAATTCATGCACTGGGCCTTTAGTGAATGTATAAATAAGTGGAACAACAAATCAATGTTTATCTATTTCCTTTGTTCTCTCTCTGAAATCAATCAATCAATAAGAGAAAGAAAAGAAAACAGGACTTAAGTGACCTAAAACTTATGAATAGTGGTTCATCCTCACAAGTACTCAGGGAAATGCAAATTAAAGCAGTAGTAGGATTGAATCATGTCCATAGTCCTTTACCCCCCAATTTAAAATTCATAGTTCTGAAAATCAGAAAGCTCTTTGGACGTTGTTAAATTTAAGTGCTCAGCTCCAGCCAACCAAGGCTGGGGGTGGCTCTGCTGTGATGAATGCAAGTTAGGATTTGGATTTATCCCTGAACCCAAGGCAAAGACGCAGAAGCAGAGAACAGCATTACACAGGCAGCCCGATGTCAGCTACACAATGTGAAGAAAGAAAGGAAGAAAATTTGAAAGATGAAAGAATTACCCAAAAGACTAAATTAAATCCAGATTGTCACCATTAAAGAGCAAGTTTGCCCTGTTTCCCTCTGACAGGAGTGGGGCTCAGAGCTAAGTCGGAACAGCTTCGTCGCACCCCTAAATTTCATTTAGTCTTCGAAGGAGTCATCTCAGTCAACAGCCGCCCAAACAACCAACCAACCAATCAGCCAGGAGGCAAGCAGCAGCCCACCTATGCTGCACCAAAGCCCCGGCCTTCCTCACCTTCCACTCCTCTCCCTGGTTTTTCCCCATTCAAGGCTGAGTCTGTTGACTGGTAAGACAGAGTGTTTTGGTCCTGGAATTCAATATTCATTTTAGAGTTGAATTATTACTGAGTCGAATGCGTCTGAGAAATGTAAGGCTTCCCCAAGACCCAGGGTTAGTATAACAGGTAAAGGAGCACTTCTTGCCACGCCCAGGGCCATGCGAAGTCACTGAAAGTGTGTGGTGGAATGGGTTGAAGGCACCTCCCGCTGAGCAACAGGAACCAAAAGTCACAAGTCAGGAGGAGGGAGCCAGGTTGGGAAAGAGAGGAGGGAGTTCGGGCAGTTGGGTCAATGACGACTTCAGGGCCAGACCTCAATGCTGGTGCTTCACCAGCTGTCCCACTGGGGCCTCTCAGCAATCCCGAATGTCCCAGGAGCAGGCTCAGAGGTGTGCGCAGGCAGAGAGAACCCGTACCCGGCAGAGCAGAGCCAGACTCCAGGCCATGTCCAAACCCAGGGCCCCTTTCATGACTCCAGCCGGTTCGATGGCCAAAGGGAACACTAGAGGAGCTGCATCTGGGGGAGAAGCCCTGGGCTCCTGGCTATTGAGGCACCCAAGGGAGAGGAGTCACCCAGAATCTCAAAGCAGCCTCAGGAGCGTGAAGGAACAAACAAATCCAATGCCCCGCCCTCCCGCCCACCCACCCCAAGGAAGGTGCTGCCCCTACAGGAGGCGCAGGCTCCGCATTACCAGCAGGGGGCGCTCTGTCCCCGTGCTCCAGTCTCAACCGTGGGGAAGGCTGTGAGCGGCTGGGCCAAGTCCTTCCCTTGTTTGTGCAGTGAAAGTGGGTTGAACCTATGACTACCGATTGCCATGTGGAATCGGATTAGGGCAGGGTAAGGATTTTTGCTTTTCGTTTTAAGCTCTGCTATTTAAATACTAAACATGCTGCTTGGCAAATCCGTAAGCTCGTATTAATTTGGTGGAGTGCACTATTCTGTATCTGACTGGGCCCGAGTTCTCCGGAGAGCAGAGCCTGTGAGGAGTTGACTTGGGAGGTGACAGCAGGAAGAGTAAGCGGCCAGGAAGGGAGAGAGAGCCAACACGGGCCGTGTTACCAAGGTGATCTCCACGCAGCTTCCCAGGACACCTGGGGACCTTATGAAATGTGTCTCAGGACGCCCCCCCGGGGTAGAAGAAGGGAATTTACCCACTTTCCACTCCAGCAGGGTCGGAAGGGATATTCTGTCCAGCGGCACGTGTGCGAAGCCTGCCCAGTTAGGTCTTCCAATGAGGGGTGGAAATAAGAAAAGATACCCTGACCCCACATTCCCCCCGCCCCCCGCCCTCTGCTCCTGAAAAAGACCTAAAGGAAGCAGGGAACCTAAGGAAACCGCGCTCCATTGAGGCAGAGCTCTTCCCTTCAGGGCTGTGGGTCTGGGAGGGATTCAGGGAAGTGGGGTGGCTTGGCTAGAGGGCGAAGGCATGCGCAACTTTGGTGCATGTTGTCCAATTTTCGTAAACAGCAGGTTGTATTTACTCCTGCTGGGCACTGGGTTTGGACATGGCCTGGAGTCTGGCTCTGCTCGGCCCCTTGGCTGGATCTCTGCCTGTGCACACCTCTGAGCCTGCTCCTGGGAGATTCCGGATTGCTGAGAGGCCCCAGTGTGACAAAATTTTAAAAAAATGTTTAAAATATTTTTTTATTGATTTCAGAGAGGGAGAGAGAGATAGAAACATCAATGATGAGAATCATTTATCAGCTGCCTCCTGCACGCCCCCTCACTGGGGCTGAGCCCACAACCCAGGCATGTGCCCTGACTGGGAATCGAACCATAACCTCCTGGTTCATAGGTCGACACTCAACCACTGAGCCACACCGGCTGGGCAGGTTGTACCATTTTGCATTTCTCCTATCAACTTATGTGAACGCCAGCTCCCCCACAGCCTTGCCCATAGATATGTTGCAAACCCTTAGGCTTTAGCTCAGAAATGACAACTTAGTGCATTCTTACTTTTCATTTCTGTTATTATAAGCAAAATTGAGCATCCCACCTTGTTCACAGACTTTTCATTGCAATATTAATTGTATTGCAAATTATAGGAAACCCAAACCACAATGAGATACCATCTCAGACCCATTAGCATGGCTACTATTTAAAAAAAACAACAAGTGTTGGTAAGGATGTGGGTAAATTAGAACCCTTGTGCACTGTTGGTGGGGATGTACAATGATGCAGCCACTATGGAAAACAGTATGGAGGTTCCTAAAAAAATACTATAGAGTTCCCATGTGACCCAGCAATTCCACTAGCTCCCTACAGAACTGGAAGCAGGGTCTCAAAGAAATATCTGCATACTCATGTTCATGGCAGCACTATACATGATAGCCAAAAGGGGGAAGAAACCCAGGTGCCCACTAACAGGCGAATGGATAACAAAACATGGGAAATTCAGACACATGTTATGACATGAATGAAGCTTGAGGACATTACGCTAAGTTAAATGAGCTAGATACAAAAAGACAAATACCGCGTGATTCCACTTCCATACGGTACTCAGTCAGATTCTTAGAGACAGAAAGTGGAGTTACCAGGAGAGGGAGGAAGGAGGAATGAGAAGCTATTGTTCAGTGGTATGGAATGTCAGTTTTGCGAGTTCTGGAGACGGATGGTGGTGATGGCTGCACAACAATGTGAATACACTTCATGCTACTGAACTGTACACCTGAAAATGGCTAAGATGGTAAATTTATATTATGTGTATTTCACCATAATTTTTTAAAATATATTTTTTATTGATTTCAGAGAGAGGAAGAGAGGGGGTCAATGATAAGAGAGAATGATCGCTCGGCTATCCCCTACCGAGGGTTGAGCTCAAAACCCAGGCATGTGCCCTGACTGGGACTGAACCGGAACCTCCTGGTTCATGGGTCCACACCAGCCGGACCACCATAATTTTTTTAAAAGACAAGAAATAATCCAAACATTGTATAAATGGTGGGATAGATTAGGCTGCACTCACCCAATAGATTACAACACAGCTATGAAAAAGAATGCAGAGTATCTGTACATCCTCCTGAAATGTGACTAACTAAGGGAAACAGCAAGGGCCTTTACAGTTTTCAAGATATGCTACAGCATCCGAGAAAGGGAGTAAATACAAATATATATGCTCGCATTTTTAAATAGAAACAATAAAAGGATAAATAAAAAATTAATATAGATACCTAGAGCAGTCATTTTTTCTTTTTTAAAATATTTTTTACTAATTTCAGAGAGGAAGGGAATGGGAGAAATAGAAACATCAATGATGAGAGAGAACCATTGATTGGCTGCTTCCTGCACGCCCCCTACTGGGGATCAAGCCCACAACCCAGGCATGTGCCCTGACCTCCTGGTTCATAACCACTGAGGTACGTCAGCCAACTAGAGCAACAGTTTTCAATCATTTTCATCTCATGGCTCACATTACTGAAATTCTGCAGCACACCAAAAAACAGATTTTTTTATCTGACACCCCCCCACACACACACACATAAAAAAAGGTATAATTTTGATTTATTCACATTGGATGGCTATTGCTGTGTTGGCTGTTGTCATTTTTTACTTGACATTCTAAGGGAAAGAGGTCAGTGCCTCTGACTACATAGTCAGTTGTTGCACGTTTTCAACTGGTGCATCGGTTGAACATCGCTGACCTTGAGGGAGAAGGTCAGGATGGAGGGACAGCGTAGAATGTACGCATAGTATTTGAAAAACTTAATCAACATCCAGTTAGTTGGATTGACTGCTCTGCAATCTCGGTAAGCATAGCCTGAGAGGGGTGTGGGTGATGGTTTTTGAGATTTATCCCACTAGGATGGATATAATTTGGAAAACAACAGCTATGTTGAGGGTGTGGAGAAATTGGACCTATTAAAGAAAGAAAAAAGGAGTTGGAGGTCACATGTCTTTACCTGAGACAAGAGGGATTTTTCCCTCAAGGAAGGGATGGATGTTCCCCCCAAGGCCAAGGGGGTGGGTGCTCCAGTTTCCAGCACATTGATCTTGCATCTCCCTGGTTTGGCTATCCACTGGGTGTCAGGATTCTGTCTGATAGAATAATGGGATGGATAGGGATAACCTCAAAGAATTTGTGCATGGAATCTTCACCAAACAGTATGAATTGAGGACTCTCAGAGCCCCACAGTGGAACGCAGCTCGCTCCTCACTCCTCGTCCCTCGCCCCTGGCCCTCACTCCTCGGCAGCAGACCGAAGGCTTCCAGGAAACTTTAGATGGACCATCACGATGGACAGGTTTGCCATACACACTGTTAGGAACTGGGTGTCTGTTCTCTTACTTTGTAAAATGGGGAAGTTAATCTAATCAGTCTTATTGATATACTACGGGCCCGGTGCACGAAATTCGTGCGGGGGGGGGGGAGAGTAGGGGTCCTTCATCCCAGCCTGCCCCCTCTCACAGTCTGGAACCCCTCAGTGGATGTCTTATGATGGCCTCAGTCTGCCAGGCGCCTTTTGTGTGTGTGTGTGTGTGTGTGTGTGTGGCCACTGGGGACCTGCCCCCAGCCGCATCTGAGGCTCGGAGCAGTCCTCCTGTGTGTATCTACCTGCTAGGGGCCTGCCCCCAGGCACACTGTTGAGGCTTGGAGCAGGTTCTTTTTTTATCTTCATCTGAGGATACTTCTTTTTAATTGATTTTTAGAGAGGGAGAAATCGGGAGAGAGAGAGAGAGAGAGAGAGAGAGAGAGAGAGAGAGAGAGAGAGGAATATGGATATGAGAGAGAAGCATCAATTGGTTACCTCCTATACTCACTCCGTTATGCACCCTGACTGGGGATCAACCCACAACCTAGATATGTTCCCTGACCAGGAATCGAACTAGCAAACTTCTGGTGTGTAGGGTGACACTCCAACCAACTGAGCCACCACCATTGGTTGATTCTTTTTTTTATTTTTAAAAATTTTAAAAATATTTTTTATTGATTTTAGAGAGAGGGAGAGGGAGAGATAGAAACATTAATCAGTTGCTTCCTGTACGCTCCCTATTGAGGATCAAGCCCGCCACTTGGGCATTGCCCTGACCGGGAATCGAACCAGTAACCAGTGACCTCTTAGTGCATGGGTCATCCTCAACCACTGAAGAACACCAGCCAGGCCACTGGTTGATTCTTTTTCTTTTTTTAAAAATAAAATATATATTTTATTGATTTTTTTACAGAGAGGAAGGGAGAGGGATAGAGAGTCAGAAACATCGATGAGAGAGAAACATCAATCAGCTGCCTCCTCCACACTCCCCACTGGGGATGTGCCCGCAACCAAGGTACACGCCCCGGATCGGAATCAAACCTGGGATCTTTTTTTTAGTCCGTAGGCCGAAGCTCTATCCACTGAGCCAAACCAGCCAGGGCACCACTGGTTGATTCTTGTACGTGCCCTGACCGAGGCTTGACCTGCAACCTTGGCATATCTGGACGATGCTCTAACCAACTGAGCTACCTAGCCAGAGCCATGCTCTTTTAAATAAAGTCATCAGAGAGAACTTCACTGAAAAGGTGACATTCGAGCGGATACCTGAAAGAAGTGGGAGTGAGGAAACCAGCAAGACACTGAGAAGGAGCAACTGTGGGGTAGGAGGGAAAACAGAAGAGCGTGGTGTCTTAGCAGCCAAGAGAAGACACATGTTTCAAGGAGGAGGAGGGGTCAACTGCTGATGGACAGGCCAAGATGAGGATGGAGAATTGGCCAAGGGACTCAACAACACTGGAGGTAATGGCACCCTTGACAAGAGCAGGCTGGAGGGAGTGTGGTGGTGATGGTGGTGGTGGTGGGGATGGGGCGGAGGTGGATAAGAAGTCTGAAACTGAGGGGGATTAAGAGCAAAGGAGGAGAGGAGGAACTGAAGACAGAACAGAAGTAGCTTTCTGGAGTTTCTATATCAAGGGAAGTAGAGAAATGGGGCAGCAGCTGGAAGCTAATGGAGAATCAGGAAAGGTTTCTTTAGATGCACCGACCTGATACACCCAAGGTTGTATCCCCTGTCAGGCAACTTACAAGAATCAACCCATGAATGCAATAAATAAGTGAAACAACAAATTGATGTTTCTCTCTCTCTTTAAAATCAATTTAAAAAACTAACAAAAAAGTTTTTCCAAGATGGAAGACCAACCAGGGTCTCGACTCCTATTTCTCATCTTTCCTCTTGCTGTAGACAAATCGACAGCCTTCTTTACCTCCCTCCTCAAGCCCCCAAATATTTTTGCAAAGCGTAACCTCCAGAGGGTTCTGAGCTGTAGGGAGTGGAAGTCAGAGTCCTTTGTTCCTGCTTTTTGCTTTCACGTCCCTGAGCTTGGCCAACTCAGTCAGGGTGTGGAGTTCCAGAGCAGAAAGGGCAGGAAGTGAGCAGGGACACCCAGGTCCCAGGGCGCTGTCTCACCCTGTGGCTCCACAGCAGTGCTGCCTCACGGCTGAGCTGTTTTCGCTGAATAAAGTCTCTCCCTTCACTGCAGAACATGTGAACATGGTCCTAGACTCAGATTTCTGGAGGAAGCCAAACCAGCCTGTCCCTATTCCAGGAGAGAGGCTGCAGATTGCAAGGACCAGTGTCATCACCTCCGTTGCACAGCCACAGCACTACAGGAACAACTCACTCCATGCAGCACCTTACATAACGCGCGTGTGCTGGGGGAGCGGACTCCCCCACATCCCGGGAGAGAACATGATCTAAAAATGGCTCTAGAGCGAGATCCAAATCAGACAGACCCAACGAAAAAAGAGTGAAGCTGATCAGGAGGTGACAGCCACATTCAGCTCAACACAACTGCTGCTGGACAGAATGAAGGTCCAGGTTCCGGAGAACACAGAAAATCTGGATTTTTAACGTGAAATAATCCAAATTCTTAAATGTGGGCAACTAACACAAAAGTTTACAATAAAGTGAGTTGGTCAAATCCAAGAAAAGGAGGCCTGCAACAGAGAGGCGATTCGCCAAAACCCAAACAGCCAGATGAGGAGGCTGAGTCCAGTTTCCAGAAAGCTGCTTTTGGGCACAGTTTCCTGGTGGTGAAGGACACTCACCCTGGGCTCCGGCGGGACCCTCTCGCGCTCCGGGGCGGAGGGGCAAGTGCAAGGTCCCCACCCGCCGGCTGCGCCCGCCGCACCGCGCCCTCAACCCCAGAGCACCCAAAGCTCCGGGACTTCGGACCTCGCCCTGCGTCCCCCGAGTGGGCGAGAAGGTCTGTATGTCCCTCTGCGCCCCCTCTCCATTTCCCCGCACTCGCCACCCCCACCCACCCCCGCCTGCTGCAAGCCTGACCCCCCACCCCGTCCCCAGCGGGCCCTCCTGCCTCCTCCCGGGACTGCCTGCGGCTGTCACCTGTCCACCCCGGGCTCCAGAGGGCGGTCCGCGGGCGCCCGGGCCCCTCGCTCGGGGCTGCACACACGCGGGGGCGCTGGGAGGGGGCGCGGGAGCCGCCCGCACGGGCTTTATTGCGTCGCCAGGGCTCGGGGCTGAGGCCGCCGCCCGCCCCCTCGCGCCTGCGCCGCGTCCTGGACCGCGCGCGCGGCCGTCTGGCTGGCCTCGTCCGCCCGCTCCAGCAGGTGCATGCGCGCCGTGGTCTCGGTGAGCATGTCCATGAGCACCTCCTGCTGCAGCCGCAGATAGTTGTTCTCCTCCAGCAGCACCTGGCCGCTGCGCTGCATCTGCGCCTTCCAGCCCAAGGCGGTCGGCGAGGGCAGCCACGGCCTCGTCCGCCCCGTCGGGCCGTCGGGGGCCCAGCGGCCGCTGCGGAACACGAAGGCGCGGTCGCCGAGGCGCGTGCGGGGCGCGCCGTAGCTGAGCCCCAGCTCGGCGTGACGCGTGCGGTGGTCCAGCAGGTAGAAGGTGGACATGGAGGAGACGCGGCGCAGCGGCGGGCGCCGGGGCGAGAAGCGCTGCGAGAAGTGGTCGGCCCAGAACTGCCGCAGCCGCTCCCGCAGGCCGCTGGCGAGGTCCATGGCCGGGCACGCGAAGGCCTTCAGCCCGGCAGGCGTGTGGGCGCCCGGACTGGAGAGGCGAGGACGCTGCTGAACGCGGCTGCGCCCTGGCCTTGGGACCCCTGGTGTCCTGCATGATGAAAGCAAGTCAGGGGCAGTGCTGGGGGAGGCGTCAGCTCAGCCCGAGATAGGAATGAACAAGATGAAGCTAATACAGGTGCCATGGGCTGGAGTCCCTAGAAGCAGGGCCCGAGGGGAGAATTGCTGAGCAGCCTGCTCGGTGGCGGTTGCCCCCCTCAAATCGCGTGGCCTGGTGGACAGCTCTTGGCCACTGAGAGCCCAGCCCTGCACAGCCGTCCTCGCAGCAGTCCCCCGAAACCGGCTTCCCAAAGGCCACCCTGGGTTAGGCCCTGGGGACAGAAACGCCAATGAAAAACCAGACCCCTGCTCTCAGCCCTGGGTGGCTGCTGGGAGGGGTCACGGGTGGGGGAGGAGGGAACAATACCAGAGACAGGGACTTCGAAGATGTGCGGGACTTTGCCAGGTGGATTGGGGGTGGGTAAGGGC
>PVJC01051147.1:0-11560 GCA_004026665.1 Murina feae | reverse complement strand
TCCTCTACCAGGGTAGATTGCCCACTGATGCCTGAGTCTCACCAGCCTTTTATTGAGTCTCTGAGAAAACAACCATATCCTTAGGCAGGAAATTCCAAGGAAGAATTTTACATGTAATTAACAGGTGGGGATTTGCTATAATTAACAATGTTTCAACTTAAACAATGGGTGCATAGCTCTGACCTTTCAGAGCAACCAAGGTAGGTTAAAAACAATGTTTCCAGCATCAAAATAATCAGTTTCCAGCACTTTGCTAAAGTTGTTGAACTGTGCCAATACTATCTCCAAATATTATTTCTGAAAGATCAAGAAAGTGATGATGTTGGGGGTTTTCCCACCCTTTGCTGACTTCTGGAGTTGGAGATTAGCAAGATGATACACATGGAGGTTACTTGTGGAGTCATTCTTAGGAAAAAGAGGCTCTAAAACTGGGCAGCCCTCCTTACAGAGCCACTGGAAACAGCATTTTTAGGGGCATGTGTGTGTGTGTTCCATTAACTCTTCCAAAATGTTATAAAGAACATACTTGATTGCCTTGAGACATACACTTTTGGAAATTGTCTAACGCAGAAATGCTATATTAGGACATTATAGAGATATACCAGCCATTGGTGTTAACAGATGGTTATGAATGAGTTGCTCTCACTGATTTTGTGTTTAACTTATTGAGGAATCTCCAAACTATTGGGGGTTCCACTTTTAACATGTGAATGATTCTTCAGAGAACACTTAATGTCATGTCTGTGACAGACATTCTACTTCAATAGAAATGTGATGTGGGCATCCCAGGGCCCACTGTCATAGTCGTCATAATTATTGTTATTACTTTGAATTCTGCTTGTGGGTTACAAAGCACACTGTGATTTTTTTCAGATGTGCTGAGAATCATTATGTATTTGAGCTTCATGACAATGCAGGATGGGAAGCAAAGCTAATAATGTGTTTATCTTATGAGACAAGGAAGGCCCAGACAGCTTAGACATTTAGCTTTATTTGGTAACTAGTACAGTAAGTACTATGATCAGGACCAGAGCCTCAGTCTACTATTCAATGCCTTTTATACTGATCTATGACATGTCCTTTTTTTTGACCCAATGTTTCCACTCAAAGGAATTAAAAACAAGTGCTCACACAAAAATTTGTACAAGAATGTCCATAGCCTCACTATTTTCAATAGATGAAAGATGGATAAGCAAAGAATGGTAAGTCTACCCAGGAGGATATTGCTAAGCTGTAAAAAGGAATGAAGTGTTGATTCATGTTACAATATGGATAAATCTTGAAATATTTTGCTAAGTGAAAGAAGCCAGACCACATATTATGTGATTCTGTTTACATGAAATGTCAGAATAGGCAAGGCCATACACACAGGAAGAGGGCTGGTGGTTGCCAGTGATGGAGGCAGAAGGCACTGGGAAGTGATTATTAAGGAGAGGGGGTTCTTTTAGGGGTGATGAAAATCGTTTGGAACTAGACAGTGGTCTGGTTTGTACAACATTGTGAGTGTACTAAATGCAACTAATTTTAAATTGGTTAAATGGTAATTTCAGGTTATGTGTATTATACAATGAAAATTGCTATTAAAAAACAAAACAACCAACAAAATACAAACACACAAAAAGTGAGTTGCTCTTGGTTGGGGAAAAATTTTGATTAAACAGTTGTAAAGTGGAAATCAAAGGAATGTTTCCAACCCTACGAAGACAATGGTTAGTGGTGGTACGGTTCTGGAGTAGGTACCGGCAGAGAGCCTTGCCCGGGATCTAGCAAAAGGGCCATAGCTCAAGGCCTCACACTAGTCCCAGCCTCAGTGCATTGCTGTGACAATGTACTGTGTGGTGATTCAGGGGGCAGCCAACAGGTGAAGACACCACTGTGAGATACTCCATTTAGAGAAAGAGGAGTCCTCACATGCTTGCACGCAGCATTAGGGAAATACACCTGACCCCAAATGCCATTATCAACGAGGCACCTGCAGAAGACATCGCCTCTCAGGTGGCTGAGGTCAGATTCTTTCATCAGCGGGGGAGGCTGGCAGGTATGGTCCCATGAAGTAGCATGGCATAGCACAGTGAAGGAAGGTATGGGGGCGCAAAGGCGCTCTCATATGCAAAAGCCTAAAATCCAAATATCCAGAAGTACTTGGTTTGAAATCAATGAAAATTATAGTTGCCTTTTCTAATTCTGATGGTAACTCTTTTATTCACAATTTTGAAATAAAGTATGGTTTTTTTTGATAGCAAACGAAAATTCTAATTTTTACCACACAGCTTTCGAGAGTTGGATTTTGGAATGAAAATGCAATTTTTGAAAAGCATAGGTGGCTTTATTATAAAATATCAGATGTATGGAGCCCTAAGTAATTTTGTTAGTGCTTTAACTCACTAAATGGCTTGTTTCCATCAATTTTAAGAACTAAAGTTTTAAGGGCATGAAAAAAAAAAAGACAGCAAAATCCTATTGATTCAAGTCAGCCCGAGATATATTTAATTACTTCTATTCATGTTGTCCACCACCTAAGACCAGGACTTTATCAAAAAGTCAATCTTAAGAAAGGATATTTTTCAAGAAACAGCAAATCAGAGGTTATAGAACATTCAAGCAATCAGGAGATTGAAGATAAATTCTATTACAAAACCTTATCTTTCTGTTTCCTAACAGGGATGAAAAAGAACATATAAATTAAAAAAAGCAAAATGTAAATGATAAGCTTATTTAACTGATAAGTTTATATTCATTGAAACACAGGTTCATACAATGGATTAAATTGATGAGTATTAAGTATAAGTTGCTATGGATACCAAGATGATTAAAGTATTGTTCTTTGCAGAGACAGATATATAACAAAATAATGCCTGTGTGGGGAACTTCACCGTCTGGGTTTAGAGCAGGGATACGACGAGATATATTTCTCAATTTCCTCTCTGGGCTTCTCGCTCACTCTCCAATGTCAATTTGCTTCAAGATTCTAGCTCTGTTCCAGACGATGATCGAGCCTTGTGTGAGATGATTCTGCCCTATAGTCTTTAAAAATACCCAACAACCAACATTTGTTTCCTATCGTTCTGGCGGCTGGGAAGTCCAAGATCAAGGCACTGGCAGATCTGGGGTGCAGCGGGAGCTCTCGTCCTGGTTGGCAGACAGTTGTCATCTCCTTGCATTTTCATGTGGAGAGGAGAGCAAGCTGTCATCTCTTCCTGTTCTTATAAGGGCACAAATCCCCTCATGAGGACTCTACTCTCATGATCTTAATTGCCAACTTTGAGCTGAGGGTCTCCAGATCTATACCTCTAGCCAAGACTTCTTTCCTGCACGTCAAACTCACATGTCCCACCTCCACTAGCTACCCTCCACGTGAGAGGACACCATGACTGTCTCCTAATACTTGAAATGTTTTCACTGGTATGTAGGGTGATATTAACAAATGTGATTATGTATATGTAATATATTATATAATGAAATGTGCCAACATTTGGAGGAACTGCATAAATCCATGAATCATTTTCCAAATAACCGATGCACGACTTTACAGAATAATGAATAAGCAAAAGATCCATTCAAAGAGCAAGGGAGATATAGGATATCACTACATGGAAAGTTCATTGATATGATTTCAGATTCCACGTTGCAATCCGTCTTCATGCAGATGCCTCTTGTAGAGTTTCAGGGTAGGATCAAAAAATGTCTATTGACGCCTTTCCGTCAGTGGACATAGCTCAAATAAACAGAAGTTTGGGGGGCTCTCAATTTTCAAGAGTAAGAAGGGGTCCTCAAACCAAAACGTCTGAGCACTGCTGACCTACCAGTTTGTTTTCCACCTGTTCTCACTAGAACATGAGGTTTCAGAGAGCAGAGACTTGCCTGACTTTGCCACCTCCTGCAGCCCACTGCCGGGCCCTGGCTGGACAAGCAGTACTGATGAGCATCTTCTCAGCCACCCATGCTTGGGGTTAAGTTTAAATTCATACCACATTCCACTAAATAAGACCCCCCAGCTTCTCTTCAGTTCTTAGCTGTGTCATTGCCCTGTGCCAGGTCCCAGCCATCTAGATATCCTCTCTATCTTCCCTGGGGTAGCAGACCTCCCCAGCACCAGGAGAGATGAGGACTAGGCATTTTAATGTCCTATAAATATTGTTTCATAATGTGTTTAGGAAAAGTGTATCTGGTGATGACAGGTCATGAAAATAGAAGCCAAACTGTAATTTGAATACTGTAAAGTACTCTGCAGTCATTAAGCCTTGGGTCTCACCAACATTTTTAAGAGTTAAATATACCTGCCAATTTAGTTATCCAATTATATTTGAGCTCCTATTTACATTTCCTGCCATTGTATACTGTGGATTTAAGAATTGCTATTATAGCCATTGACACTTTCCACAGCCAAAACTGCACTTCAGAAATGGTGTAGGCGATCTTCATATATTGCTTTTCAAAATTACCTTGCAGAAGTGTTATAAGCACAATTAATTGTTTACACTTTGATTTGAGATCTGCAGGCAGAAAAGGTGAAATGTAATTTCCAAGTAGTAATGTTTACCATTACGGTCTAATGACATATATTAGCCATGCACATCCAGAGGGGACATAGCCTAGGGATAGGCTTCTAGTACAGAGGCAGCCGAGCGATTCTCATTAGCGTTAATAGGAGTCAGACCCACCACAACCCTTACGGCAATGATCACACCACATTGCCTTGGTGCGGTTACAAGTAAACCCCGTCTATGAGAGAGTCCTTTCTGCATGTACATTTCAAAAACGACTTCACTGTGTGATTCACATGAGTATAAGCTGGTAATGAGAGGGTGTCTGGGCACAAATGAAACTTACTTAGCTTCAGTTAGTCGTATTTTAAGAGCTGCAGCTCAGTAAAGAATTTTCAAGCAGAAATAATGGCCAGAGAGTAGTAGCACATTATCTGCTCAAGTGACTAACTACATCTAAGACACAATTTCTTTTTCATTACATCTGAAATATTGAGCTTTCCTGTTAGGTCCCAGGAGCCGAGATCGCTACTAAAGATAAGTTACTGACTATAAGGATCACAGTTTCTGTCTCTTTGAGTTTTGCAGGGGATACATAAAAAATGATGCCACAAAACGAACTGTGTATAAGCTGTGTACTTCCAATAAAATGTGGTTCTGTTTCTTTAAATTTTTGTTTAGCATGGGATGAGCTTGGAAATGGTCACTGCATCCTAACAAATAAAATGTTAAATGAGTTGAAATAAACATTTCCTCTTAGATACATCAAATCAGTGAGGTCACAAATTAGAGATGGACAGGCAGTTACAGAAAATCATAACTTACAGGAGTCGAAACACATGCTCAGAAAACTCCGTAGGAAACAGAACCTGTTATATCATGTCTGGCTTTCAACGGAAAATTACAACGCACATTAAAAGGTCAAAAATACGGTTTGAAGAGACAGAGCAGGCATCAGAACCTGACTTAGATATGGCAGGGATGTTGGAATTATAAGATTGCTAATCTAAAACAACTTTGATTAATAGGATAAGGCACGTAATAGGATAAAGCATGCCTAATCTAAAACAACTATGATTAATAGGATAAGGCACATAATAGGATAAGGCATGTAAGAACAGATGGGCAATGTAAGCAGAGAAAGAGAAATGCAAAGAAAGAACCAAAAGAAATGCTAGAGATTAAAAACACTGTAATATAATTAAAGAATGTCTTTGGTGGGCTCACTGTGAGACTGGACATGCATGAGGAATGAATTTTTCAACTGGGCCCTATATCAATAGAAGCCACGCCAGCAAGAAAAGAGTGAATTATTAAAAGTGTTGAAAGAAAAAAAACCTACTAGCCTAGAATTCTATTTCCTGAAAAATTATCTTTAAAAAACAAAGAAGAAATAAAAGCTTTTTCAGAAAAACAATAATTGAGGGAACTTGTTGCCAGTAGAACTGACTTATAAGAAATGTTAAAAGACATTTTTCAGAGAGAAAGAAAATGATATAAGTCAAAAACTTGGATCAACATAAAGAAAAAGCATCAGAGAAGAAATAAGTGAAAGTAAAATAAAAACTTATTATTCTTATTCTTAATTAATCTAACAGATAATGGTTTATTCAAAATTTAACAACACAAATGTATTTGATGATGATAGTCAATGTATAAGGGAAATGGGTAACAGTTATGACAGATGGGCTGGGGAAAGAAGTTAATAATATTTTGCTATTATAAGGACATGTACAGGGTCTTATAAAAAAAAGGAAAACGGAGAAGTAATTGAAATTGGGTGGTCGGGGAAGGCCTCGTGCAGAGAGAGAATTGATCACTTGTCAAAAAGCAAGATTGGAAACAAACAAATATTATGAGGCTATTGTATAGTTCATGGCAGAAGTGGTGGCTGGTGGTCTGGGCAGATACAAGTGACATGGGGTCTATTTCTTTGTCTTTAGACCGCCTTTTAAGTCGTTTCTTGAAGTCCATTGTCCAATTCAATAATACTCTCTCTAGCTTTGTTTTGCGTGCTGTTTAAACATTTATTGTCTCTCTAGACATTTTGTTAGACTCATCTCCTAATTCGCCATTCCATTTTTAGTCAAAACTCATTTTATTTTAAAACTCTATTGAGGTGACTTATTGTAGGTTTTCTAATTGAGGGTTCAAAGACCTTTGCAAATTCAGCTCTGAAGCGTATTGATCCGTCTCCCTCGCCGCGGCCCATTTCCTTGCGTGTTCTTTCATTTCTGACTCTGAGATCTTACTGCTTTAATGTTACCCAGAGACATTCTTCAAGGCCCAGGTTTAAAAAGCTTTCCTCCAAAGAAGGTGATGTTCACTACACATTTAGGGTCCCTTTATTTTATCTTTTTTAAGTTTATCTTTCCTGTTGAAAGTATTACAGATGTCCCCGCGTTCTTCCATTGACCACGTCCACCCCGTTCCTGCCCCCACCGAAGGCCGTCACTGCACTATTGTCTGTGTCCATGGGCGGTGCAATGTGCAGAGAGGTTCATTTAGAATCCCTTTAAGTTATAGTTTAGAGTTGATGTTTTTAGGTTCACACAGTATTAATTCCACCCCCTAATAAAAAGGGGCAGTTTCTAGCTCGGAAAGGATGGCTGGGCTTTGCTTTTTAGTCTGTCTGCTTGTTTATTTGCAGTCTACGGCATACCTGTCCATGCCCCACCCCTCTGCTCCCAGCACACATTTGCCTCAATAGTTTTCAATTTTTAATTTTATGGGGTCTTGTCCATTTTGACTTCAGAATATTTTTAATTTTTTGAGGAGCCTCCATGCTATTTGCATATTGACTGTACCAATGAGGAGCCTCCATGCTATTTGCATATTGACTGTACCAATGAGGAGGCTCCATGCTATTTGCATATTGACTGTACCAATGAGGAGCCTCCATGCTATTTGCATATTGACTATACCAATGAGGAGCCTCCATGCTATTTGCATATTGACTGTACCAATGAGGAGCCTCCATGCTATTTGCATATTGACTGTACCAATGAGGAGCCTTCGTGCTATTTGCATATTGACTGTACCAATGCAGTGCAGCAGGCTCCTTGAGTTACACATCCTCACCCACACTCATTCTTTTTCCCTTTTTACAACAGCTCCCTGCACAGGTGTGAGGTGACGTCTCCTTGTGGTTTTGATTGCATTTCCCTGGTGATCAGTGAGGTCATGCACCTGTTGGCCATTTGCATGTCTCCTTCGGAAAACTGTCTATTCAAGTCCTTCACCCATTTTTAAAAATTGGACTATTTGGTGTATTGTTATGGAGTGGGATGGGTTATTCATATATGTTGGATATTAATCCCCTGTTGGGTTTATGATTTGCAGATATGTCCTCCCATCCCATCAGTTGCCTTTTTGTTTTATCGGTGGGTCCCTGTGCTGTGTACAGCTCCCTGGTTTGGCAGAGTCCTGCTCACCTATTTTTGTTATAGTTGCCTGTACTGGTACTTTTGATGTCAGGTGAAAACTCACAATAAAAACTAGAAGTCATGTGAAGAAGTTTATTTAGATGGTCAACAAAGTCATTCCTATATCAGGATGACTTCCTAGTCACTCATACTCTGAAAATCAAATAGAGCTTTGGTCATTTTTAGTGTAAAGGGAGATAAAGAAGGCTTTGCCTATGGAATTTGGTTCACAGAGCAGTTTAGTTCCCTAGCCAGTAGATTACCTGTGTCATATTCCCATAAGACAAATGCTTCCTTTGTGTTTATTCCACGAGACATTCCAAGTATTAAAACTCTGCTTTTAGAAAGCGATTCTTTTTCTTGGTATGATAGACAATTTCTAAATATTCTGGTGATATTCATAGGCTTAAGTGGGCCCGACTGGCACCCGCATTCTTACATGTCTTCAGGAAACCAGTGCAATCTCGCTTCAATCTCCCTCACTCTGACACCACAGAGAATCCCGGTGGACACCAGCACTGGAAATGCAATTATTGAACACTGAGCCAGAGGAGACCCTTGCCTTGAAAGTGATTTTCAGAAATAGTGTTCACTGAAGCAGAACATTCTGGAATATTATGTCCCTCAAAGCATTTGGGTCCTTCAGCTTAAATGTATATCTCATATCATAAACCACTACCTACCTTGAAATTGGAGAGTATAAAAATCTGTTGCTTATAAATAGCATATTTATATGTTAAACATCTGGAGCTCACGAGCCTTCATTCCTTTTTTATTCTGATTGCCCTGAAGACAATTTCTAAAATAATCATAGGGATAGGGAGCTGTCAGTGAGGGGGCCCCAAGGGAGAGCACAGAGCAGACAGTTAGTTAGAAATGTCCCAGCTAATCCTTGGGCTGTAAATGGGGGCTTCAAGGTGGGTTAAGGTGGGACAGAGGAGTGATAGCTCGCTCTCTCACCTGTAGTCCAAGGTCTACCTCAAGGGATTCCCCGAACAGAAATGTATGGTGGTTAAATTCCTAAGAAAAGCATAGTATATACCCTTTGTTACCATACAACTTCCATTGTCAGAATGATGCAGATTTTGACCTAACATTTTGCTATCTATTTCTATGTTATGTGCTTTTAACCTCACAAAATCATGTATGTTACCAATATAAACAGTACTTTTTGTAATTTATACATTTTAGTCTATGTTACTATGTCAACCACCAGTCATTAGCTCTGGTTCCTGCTTTCCAACTTACTAAATGGTTCATAATAAAACCAGGAGTTCATGAAAGCCATGTGCTTAGCACGAAGGTTCCAAATATGTAACTTTCTCCTGGTGAAAACAAAGTAAGGGAAATATCATGTGAGTCACCTACGGCCTGAGACATTCATTATGGTTCTATCCTATACAATAAAAGTGTAGTATGCAAATTGTCCCCTGGACCAGGAGTTGGACCAGGGGGTGGGGCCAGCTGGGGGAAGGGAGGGAGACCCTGACACGAGGCTGGCAGCCGCTAGGGACCCTACCAGTGCATGAATTTCGTGTACTGGGCCTCTAGTCTTAAAATAATTTAATGAGTTACTGTGTCTACCCCAACAGCTGCCTGGAGGCTTTGCTTTCTGTTCAAATAGCCATCATTGGTCAAAACAGACAGGCTACTCAGGCTTATTATAGCCTCAGCTGATTTTCTAAATAGCATCTAAGTCTGTCTAACATCAGAGTTTCAAACTACTTAGCTGTTAGCACTAACTTTTCTTATCAAGATTTACAGAAGACTCAAGAAGACTTTTTTTTTTAAGCAGAGAAAAGTTAACTTCTTGTGCAAGACATTCTTTTTATTTGTTTTTAATTATTAAACTCTACTGCTTATATTTTAATTAAGAAAAACATTTTGAAATGTAGGGAGATTTGTACATATTTCTGAATATGAATAAGTATGTGCTTATATATCTACATATATAACCACAGAATAAAACTCATTTACATATAAAATATAACTGTGCACATAACTATAAAAATATGAAAGTGTGTTTTATATTACAATGTCTTAAATGGATTTTGCTTCATCCTAAATATATATACTAATATATATATATATATATATATATATATATATATATATATATATCTTTCATTCAAAGTTTTTATTGGAATCGTTCATATAAGGTTTTTCTAAGCCCCTGCGTTAAATGCAACTTCACTCTTTCTAAACTGCTCTTTGCAAACTTAAGCCAGCGGTAAGGATAGCTCCCTACCTCCCCATCCTGCTGACACCACTGCTATGGGACTTCAAGGAGGCTTTTGCATTTTTATCCTAGTGCCGTCTTTATTTCTTTACAAAACTCTTGGAAATAGAAACTAAAGAAAATCTGTATTTTCAAAATGGTTTTGAATTTACATGAGTGAACTGTACCGTTTGTTTTTACAGGAAACATATCAAGTTTGTTTGCTTCTTGTTCTCAGCCATGTAGGCTAAGTATAGAATGTGGTGTCCCACTGCATTTGGTCTTCGCCATATCCATTTGTGTACATGTAAGATGCACACATATGTCATAACCTTTATGTTGAGAGAAGGTTTTGCAGACTGAGGCACTTGAGCAAGTCTCAATGACTGAGAGGGAGCACGGCTTCAAACACAGATAATGAAGCCTGGGTGCACCAAAAATGCTTTATTCTGCTTAGTTTCCTAAGAAATCAGTTTATATGCAGAAGCCACCTCTGCAGTTGAAGACACACAGTTAAGAGATTCTTATTCGTACATTTTTCTTTTGTTTTACTGCGATCATAAATATCGGTCCTTAATCTCCATTCCCAAACATCATGTTTTAGTTTTATTTGCTTTGCCTGGTCATTTTCTAAATCGTAATGTTGGAAGCTTATGCTGTTTCTTTGTGATAATTTTCCTAATTATGGTTGATTTTATGTTTTGAAGTCGTGTACAGCTCACAGAAAATGTTTTAGCAAGTGAGCATTTTGTAGACTATATTCAAAATTCATAAATAAATTATCCACCACTGCTATAACAATTTAATCAGTCAACATATGAAACAATTAATAACTGTTTATTTTTATTCTTTTGCTCATTGCTGACGGGAAGGACAATGGCAAACAAACAAAAAACCCCCAACTTTCTTCTAGACATTTCGTATAATCTTCTTTTTCTTTGGTCCTGCAAAATGATCATCCAATATAGACCATTTTTCCCATTTATAAAAGACTAGGGGCCCGGTGCACGAAATTCGTGCACAGGGGGAGGGTGGGGGGTCCCTCAGTCCAGCCTGCCCCCTCTCACAGTCTGGAACCCCTTAGTGGATGTCCTATGATGGCCCCAGTCTGCCAGGCTCCTTTTGTGTGTGTGTGTGTCGCCTCTGGGGACCTGCCCCCAGCTGCATCTGAGGCTTGGAGCAGTCCTCCTGTGTGTGTCTACCTGCTGGGGGCCTGTTCCCAGGCACACTGTGGAGGCTTGGAGCAGGCACACCCTCTATGTTGATCTCTCAGACTCTTGCCCTCCCCTGCATGTTGTTCTCTTTTTTGAGCTGTGGCCAGGGCTGGGTGCTGCCTGCCTCCCAAGCTTGCCTACTGCCCATCTTCCTCCAGCCACCAGAAAGCAGGGAAAACCCTGCCTCGTGGTCAGGCCAGCCTTTTCCTGCTCCCTGAT
>PVJC01051146.1:0-11626 GCA_004026665.1 Murina feae | reverse complement strand
AAAACACCTGCCTGGCTGCCCAGGAGACTTCCATATGCCTGTTGTCCTATATGTACATTTCACATATATGCATGTTCCATGACATATGTGCAAGCATGTTGTTTGGCTCTGTACAGTGTGGCTGAGCCTGGACCTGGAGGCCCGGCCCCGACCCCTGCAGCCCTGCCCCTTGTCCAGGGGCTAAAGCCAGCTTCGACAGTCTCAGAAACAACGGGAAGTAACATCACATGAGGACCTCCCTTTACTCAGAGGCCCTTTGTCTGCCTTAATCAGGTGACATGGGTCACAGGTACAGCCAGGGCTCCGGGGGAGTCCCCTGCCCCTGTGTCTCTCTTTGGCCTGTACAACAGCTGAGCACATTCGCAGAGAATTCCTGAAGGCTGGCTGGTCCCTCTGAGGACAGCTGCGCGTTCCCTGCAACAACATTCATTAGTCGTCTGACATCAATACTGTTCTCAGGTTGATATGTTTCACCTAATGAGGCATTTACTTTCCACTTGAAAACTATTGAAGAAGCGTGTGTTCTTCCTATGAGCTAAACTGATTCATAGATTAGTCCTGGGCTAAGAAAATGAATCTAACCAGCTCCTTTCCATCCTCAGTGATGGCGAGCCTTGAATTAATGTGAGTGAAGGTGGTTATTTCTGATGGGAATAAACAAGAAGTTCCCCGCTTGGCTCTGTGATGTGGCCCCTATTCACCTGTTTTTCCTTCCACCAGCTCCAAGGAAATAAAAACACCAGCATGTAACTTGCAGGGGTGGGAGGGGAAATGCCTGAAATTGAGCAGCTG
This sequence comes from Murina feae, assembly GCA_004026665.1. Taxonomy (NCBI): domain Eukaryota; kingdom Metazoa; phylum Chordata; class Mammalia; order Chiroptera; family Vespertilionidae; genus Murina; species Murina feae. The sequence continues at coordinate 10,834 of PVJC01051146.1, read as the reverse complement.
GAGACTCTACAAATGGCTGTTTCTTACTCACGGAATCGCATGACCTCAGTGCCCCGGACACATCTAGTGGGTGAGCCAGTGTCCACGACTCCTGTCCCAACCTTTCGGCCAAGGTTGACTGAAGGCCAGTTTTCTTCATTGACCTGACCAGGGGCAACACCATGTCTCTCTCCCTGCAGCCTCGGAGCCGCCCCAGCCCTCCCCTGGCCTGACCCCAGCGTTGGCTGTGACAGTGACAAATGCAGATCCACCCCCTTGCAGCTGGGGATTTATCACTCAGGTGACCAGCACTCCACGCTGAATCAAGATGCTGTCATTTCTGCTCCACATCCACTGTGTCTCGTCAAGAATCTTTCCCGAAAAAATAAACACATCCCCCAAAGAACAGCAGCTTTGAGAGAGCAGCTACCAGGTGAGTGGCGGAGACGGATGTCAGGAGCTCAGAGGGCAGCAGGAGGGTGCGCCGCTGCTGTTTTGACTTTCAAAGCCTTTCCCCTCCCCACTCTGGGCTGGGCTGCAAGCCAGGTCTGCACTCCGGTTCTGTCTGCCCAGCCTCCAGTCAATCACTCCCCCAGGCTGGCCTCAGGCCCCGCCTCTATAATAAACTGCCTGGCCTGGGGCTCTCCAAGACTCCTCCCGCTCTGAGCTGCCTGAGACCCTGGTCAGCACTGGCTCTGGCTTCTCCATCTGTAGGGCTCTGGGGCTTCCTAGGCAGAGCCTGGCTTTCATTTCATCTGCAGCAAGGTTCCCCAGACATGCTCCCAAGAGGTTCAGGAGCCCTCCCCCTCTGAGTCACCTGGATTCCTCTCTTGGGGGCCAGGCTTCCGGAGCCATCCTTTGACAGGAAAGTGGTACCGGAAGGACCAGGAGCAGGAACCCGGAGTTCAAGTCTGAACGCTGACACAGTCCCAGAGTGACCTTGGGCATGTCCATACCCTACCCTGGGGCTCCATGTTCTCCATTTAAATAAAATAAACCCAGTTTTCTCCAGGATTCTCATAGCTTTATAGTCCCTGAAGCTTACATTCTGTAGCACACCTGCCCCTGCCCCACCTGAGAGTCATTCCACATGGTTCTGAAATTGTATTTTTATTTGTTACATGTTTATTGTCTGAACACAATTCTTCCATTCACTTATATCAATACTTATATTCTAGGGGCTGCCGGCTCGGTAGTGAGCCCCTTCCTTCATAGGCATTGTAGTTTGGGAGGCAAACAATAATCATGGTAAACAAACTATATACTAGAAGATGTCACATTATAATTTAGTGATAAATGATAAGGAAATAAATGAGGCAGAAAGGAGGGCTGAGGATTGTCAGGAGGTTGGGGTTCAATTTTATATGGGGGTCCAGGAAGGGCCTCACCAGGAAGGACTCATTTGAGCACGGACAGGATAGATGAGCAGCTGTGAGCTAGGAGTGGAGCTGGGGGGAGTGCCCTGCCCCAGAAGCCACAGTTTGAAGGCCAGAGGTGAAGGAGTCAGGGAGAGGAGGTGTTACAGGGATGATCAAGTTCAGAGGTCTCTCGCTCTTCCCTGAGGAAGATGGGGGCCAGGGAGAATGTGAGCAGAGGAGAGAAGTGGTTGCACTTCTAAGACTCCTCCAGCAACATTTTGAAACTTTATTTTTCAACTAGAGGCCCAGTGCACAATAATTTGTGCACTTGCGGGGGGCGGGGGGTCCCTCAGCCTGGTCTGTGCCCTCTCACAGTCTGGGACCCTTCAGGGATGTCAATCTGCTGGCTTAGGCCCGGGGAGCTGGCAGTCAGACATCCCTCTGACAGCTTGGGAGCCCTTGAGAAATGCCCACTTGCCAGCAAGGAGCAGACCTAAGCTGCAGTCGGACATCCTTAGCACTGCTGAGGAGGCAAGAGAGGCTCCCACCACCACTGCTGTACTGGCAGCCATCAGCCTGGCTTGTGGCTGAGCAGAGCTCCCCCTGTGGGAGTGCACTGACTAGTCATTCTCAGTTGTTTTGCTGTAATCCTAAATTTGCATATTACCCTTTTATTATATAGGATAGAGGCGTGGTGCATGGGTGGGAGCTGGCTGGTTTGCCCTGAAGGGTGTCCCAAATCAGGGTGGGGGTCCTTCTGGAGTGCCTGGCCAGCCTGGGAGAGGGGCTGATGGCTGTTTGCAGGCTGGCCACAGCTCCTTCAAAGTGGGGGCTCCTGCTGGGGTGCCTGGCTAGCCTGGGTGAGTGGCTGATGGCTGTTTGCAGGTTGGCCAAGCTCCCCAGCAGGAACCCTCACCCCATGAGGGTGTGGCCATCCTGGGTGAGGGGCTGATGGCTGTTTGCAGCTGGCCACGGCCCCCAGTGACCCAAGCTCCCAGCGAGGCTAGCTGGAAGCAGGTATATGGGATTTATTTATCTTCTATAATTGAAACTTTGTTGCCTTGAATGGAGGCCACAGCCAGCCAGGGCAGGTGGGAAGCTTGGCTTCCTCCATCACCAGGGCAACCAAGCTTTCTGCTTGTTCCACCTCCGTGACTGCCTGCCATCATCTTAGTTGGGTTAATTTGCATATAATTGCTCTGATTGGCTGGTGGGCGTGGCTTGGTGTGTAGTGGAGTGACACCAATTTGCATGTTTCTCTTTTATTAGATTAGATTATAATTGACATTCAATATTATATGCATTTCAGCTGCACCACATAGTGGTTACGAAGATATATATATACTTCCTGATAAGGTGAGTACATTCTTAAAGGTTCTTTCCTGGTGCTCAGTGGGAAATAGACCATAGGGGACAAGACAGAACCGAGAAGATGGTTGGTTGGATTTATCCGGACTATGGGTCATGGTGGACAGAACCAGAGTGAGAGTATGATGTTAGGGATGAGGAATTTTTAAAAGTATCTAGTTCAGGGCCCGTCCCTCAGGAGATGATAGCTGTGACGATCAGTGTATAGAAGATGCTGAGAATCGGAAATGAAATCTCTCCGCTGCCTGCCCTCATCTCTCTGTGGCCCAGTAACTATGCTCACTCTCTGAGCGGATTAAAAAAAGACAAATCTTCAGGCTGCAAAGAGAAATCGCCAATGACATGGTGAGGGAGTGAGTCGCCTGCCAAGGTCTTCGGGACTGTGGGAGAAGACAAGATGACCAGATTACACAAGTGACAGAACGCCAGCATTCACACACGTGACATGTGCTTGGAGGATGCACATCCAGAATGCGTTCGTAAGGACACAGCAACCTTTAAAAATGATTTGCTCTTTTTTGGTTTAAAAATTTTTTTGAAAGATAAAATAGATATGTGTGCGTGGTGATGTGAATTTTCCCAAATGAAACCCTTCTTTATATTACATTCTGTCACTGGGATTTTAACTGGATGTGATTACATCAATAGCCCTGTAATCTTCCCATGGGTGACAGATCACATGCATTTCTTTGGGTGTGAAACTGACAGCAAGTTTAGGTCAGAAAATCTGTGTGTGTGTGTAATTTAAAAAGAAAGAAAACAGCCCTGGAGCAATTCAACCACTCAAAGAAAGCCATCCAGTTTGTTGGGTTTTGTTTTTGAGGCAAATATCTGGAGAGAATTCTGAGGCAAGGTCAGAGGTAATCTCAGAGAGTGGGGATTCAGAGGCCAGCAGAGCATGAAAATGAGGCTGGGCCAGAGCTGGGACTGGTGGGCATCGAGGCTCTGCCTCAGACTGGCCATGTGATATTGAGCTCATTACTTCTCTGGTCCTCAGAGCCCCCAATGTGTAAAAACAAAGGGTCCGCTAAGCTTCCTTCCTTCCAAATTCTAAAATTATTAGTAGCCCAGGGCACGAAATCCGTGCATGGGTAGGATCCTTAGGCCTGGCCAGTGATCAGGCCATTTGAGGCCTTCCATCTGCCGGCCAGGCCTTCCTTCCAGCTGCTAACCGAGGCCTCTCTTCCCCTGGCTGCTGGCTGCCTTTGTTTCACACTACACAATGCACATCATTGTGAGCGGTCAAACGCCTGGTCAGTAGAACTCCCGCATGGACAATTTGCATATTAGCCTTTTATTATATAGGATAAGTAAGTTAAAAAAGAAGAAAGATCACTGAGAAAGAAGTGGAGAGGAGGCAGGAAGGGTAATCTTATTCAAAGAACAGAAGTAAGGGAGAGCTAAGATCTCAGCATCACTTTCCAAACCTCCATATCCTCCTTTCTAAAGTTGCTGACTGCCCCTCTCTCACAGGGTTGCCAAACAAATTGAAATGAAAGAACACGGGTGAAACAGCACTGGGACACTGGGGTCATTCAAATCATTGTTGCTGCTGCTGTTGATGGAGTGAAGAATAAAGATAAAGCAGAGGTCATCTTGGGAGAGAGGCTTCTTGTCTCTTTATCCCTTTGGAAATTGCCTGATGGACTGCTTGAGCCAGTTTGATCATCTCTTATTTTTCTGATAAAGTAAAGCTTGAAGCAGAAAGTTTTATTATCAAAGGGAAATAGAAAAAGGAAGGCACTCAGACTGCATTGTCCACAAAGTCCACTTCTTACCCAGGGTCCCTGGTTGCAGAAGGTGGAGGGCAGCCACTGGCCCCCACCTGTGTCTCCTGGCACTGAGGACCTGACCAGCAGAGTCTCGCTGTGCCCCCACAACAGTTGCCAGGGGACCCCATCCTCCCATGTGCAGATCAGGAAACTGAGGCTCAGAGAGGGTGACCTTTAATGCCTTTGCTCCAAATCACACACAGATATGAATGGCTAAGCCAGGATTCCGCCTTCTTGGTTCTTTCAACTTGTCAGGACTCCTCTGCAGCATTTTGCTTGTTTGTTTTGGCTCATTTCCTGCCGTGGCAATCCACAGAAAATCCACTTCCTGTCGCATCAGGTCAATCAGGGTTTTACTCCTCTCTTTTCTCTACTGGTGTGGACACTGGACATTCTATTTCTCATCCTTATTGGTTGTCAGTTCCTTTCTGCCTCCCAGGATGCCCCTCCTTTTCCCTTTTGCTAATAGTCATGTACTGTATAGTGACATGTCAGCCAATGGCAGACTGCAGAGACAATGACGGTCTCATGAGAAGACTCAGGAAAATTCACACAATACTTACATCCTATATAATAAAAGGGTAATATGCAAATTGACCCTAACAGCAGAACCACTGGGAATGACTGGTCACTATGATACACACTGACCATGGTGGGGGGTGAAGGCGGGGGAGAAGAAGGGCAGATGCTCAATGCAGGAGCTGCCCCTGGTGGTCAGTGTGCTCCCACAGGGGGAGCTCTGCTCAGCCACAAGCCAGGCTGACGGCTGCCAGTACCGCGGTGGTGGTGGGAGCCTCTCCTGCCTCCTCAGCAGTGCTAAGGATGTCCAACTGCAGCTTAGGTCTGCTTCCCACTGGCAAGTAGACATCCTCTGCGGGTTCCCAGGCTGCCAGAGGGATGTCTGACTGCCAGCTTAGGCCTGATCCCCCAGGAAGTGGGCCTAAGCCAGCAGGTGGACATCCCCTGAGGGATCCCAGACTGTGAGAGGGCACAGGCTGGGCTGAGGGACCTCCCCAAGTGCACAAATTTTTGTGCACCGGGCTTCTAGTTGTGTTATAACTGCCTACAGCAGCCAGCATAGTAACGTGCTGTACAGGCTTGTAGCCAGAAGCAGTAGGCTATACCACATAGTATAGGTATAGCAGGCTAGACCATCTAGGTTTCTGTAAGTGCACACTGGGATGTTTGCACGACAATGAAATCGCCCAACAATGCGTTTTTCAGAGCATATTCCCATTTTGAAGTGACACCTGACTGTATATGATCAAATGTCTCAAAAGTTTGTGGAAGAAGCTCTGCAGGAGAAGGCAGAACCCCGTCTCTAAGTTTGGTTCATCCCCTGCCTGCCCACCCAAAGCCCATCTGGGTCCCCTCTTTCAGAGGATCCCGTGGGTCTTCCGAAGGCAGCTGTCCAGGAGGCAGTGGGTGTACAGGCACGGGCTCAGCACGTGGGGCCAAGGGACAGACAGACTTGGAGCCCAGTGGATGGGCTCGCTTACATCCTTGGGAAAGTGCAAGTACCCATATGGATGTGTTCGGGGTTTTGTCCCTTTGCCTGTGTGTCCCTGGGCTTGTGCGGATGTGACCATGTACTTTTGTGTCTGAAGCTGGATCAATAACAAATATAAGTGAAAATTTAGGGAGCACCACATGCTGCTGCTTTTAAGGGAGGATCTAAGTGGGTTCCTATGAGCTAACATGGAAAGGACGCAGCTTGGGGCTGTGTCAATAGCCCAGGTTCTGGCATTTGTTAGGTATGTGACTTTAAGCAAGTCATATCTCCTTGCTGAGCCTCAGTGTCTTCATCTGTCAAATGGGGATAATACAGATTGCCTTCCAGGAATGCGTGCTGCGAGGATTCACTGGGATGATGCCCACCCCGATGTACCAAGCCAAGCACGTAACGGGAACAGGAACTGACCAAGTGCGTGGGAAGCCGCTGCTCTGTCAGAGCCACGTCCAATAGGTCCAGGCTCAACGTATGACTGAGAAGATGATGTTTGAGTTGGGCCTTCAAAGACCAAATTTCACCAGGTGAGAAGTGGAGGGAAGGGCTTTCCAGGCCAAGAGTGCAGCTGTGCAAGAACAGCTTTTGCAAGAACAGCTTTTGCAAGAACAGCTACCGGGGAACTGAGCCATCTGTGCTCAAAGGAGTTGGGACTCAGAGGCCAAGGAGCGAGCTCTCGCTCTGAGCCTGCTGCCCCACAGGCTCATGAAAGCGTAGGGTCCCACGTGGCTCTTCCTTTCACACGGACACGGGAAGTCTGGGCAGAGTCCAGAGCAGGATTGAGAAGATTACAACAGGGCTAGGGTCAGCTGGCCTCTGAGGCGGGCAGAATGATATTTATCACCCGGATGGATTAATAAACATTGTCGCTACTTACAAAAGGGGAAAACAAGAGATTCAGTAAACAAATGGGAAATTCAGGCTTAGACTGGGAATGCTGAGTGACCAATAATTGGGAGCACGTCCTGTGACCAGGAGAAAATAAAGGGAAGGTGGAAGCAGCGAACTGAAACATCTGTACTGAAGAGACCAGAGCATGACGGGTACCTTTGAAGACGATTCCTCTGAGGAAGAACTTGGCATGCTAGAGAGCAAAGCGAAAGCAGCCCTGAAAGTATTGGGAAGAAATGTTACCAGGGGGCAGAATTATTTCAAGCCACAGAGATGGAATCTGTCAAAATGCTGATAGGGACATGTCAGCAAACATGGAAAACAAAGCGATGGTCTGCAGAAACGGGAAGGGTCGGCACACAGCCCAGTTTTCAAGAAAGGAGCTGCCAAGGAGCGCAGCGTCCGCAGCGCCTCGCTCTCCTTTCCTGCGCAGGTAGCGCGATGCCCGAGGTGATGCCGTGTAGGGAGCTAGACTGGCAGGATGCGCAAGCTGGGTTCAGAAAGGAAGAGGTCCTTGAGATCTGATTGCAAACATTCGCTGGATACTAGTCACCAAAGAATCTCGAAAGGAAGTCTGTTTATAGACTCCAGGGAAGCCTCTGACTGTACTATGACTGTCGATGGATGGAAAGCTGTGGGCTTCTCTGAAAGAAATGGGGGTTCCTCAGCACTCGACCTTCCCGATGTGTAGTGTGACATGTACTGTGTCAAGGCGGAACAGGTTTTCCTATAAGCAAAGGTGTCAGACAAGGGTGCATTCCATCTCCCTACCCGGTACTCGGTACTCGGAGCATCTCACACACAAAACTGCGGTGAACGTCTCTCATTCACAGGGTGGCCAGGAGTCAGAGACAACTCAATCGCAGGCAACACACACATCATAGCTGACATCTATTAGGGGATTTCTCTGTACCAGTCACTGTTCTGTATATTAACGTATTTCATCCTCACAACAAGCTTATGCGGTAAGTGCCGCTGTTATTCCCATTTTACAGATGGTAAAACGGAGGCACGAAGGAGTTGCATTGACTAGAGGAAAGGGAGGTGGATGGGTGTGGCATACACTTGGCAATCGAGCAGGTCCGGGTTCAGATCTCCATCCAGCCCCTCACTAGCTACGGCCTTGAATAAGTGACTCCCACATCCTCTGTAAAATGGGGGCATATGACCCCTGCAGGACCTGCGGCAGAGTAGAGGCCAGAGAGAAGAGAGTGTTCCCTCCATTTCTGGAATTGAGGTCAACACCAACTGCCATCCTACTCCGGGGACATTTGGGGTCAGGAATGTCCAGAGGAGGATGTTGGACCCCTTGTGTCAGGGGTTGACTGAGCTGCTTTCTGAAGCTGCTCTGAAGACCTGAGCCAGTGTCACTTTGGGGGTCCAAGCCCACCTGGCCAGGGACAGTGGGTGCTCAGTGCAGCCCTAAAAGCCGTTCGCTGAGGAGCTGCGCTCCCACTGCCAGAGGCTGGACTCCCAGATGCAAGGATCTTAAATTACTTTCTAATGAAAAACACGTTTGCGTCCAAACTGAAATTATATTGTCAGCAGTTAATTATCACTTGTCAGACAAGTGTGTGCCCAGATTGCGGGTTTAATTTCCATAAAGGTTTGCAAACGCCTCCTTCCTCTTATTTGATGAGGCCTCTCTGAACAAGAGACACTCATTGTTAGAACTGTTGCTTTTTTTAACCAGTTGTTTTTGGGTTGTTTTTTTTTTTTTTTAATAAGCAGATTTCTTTGCCATCTGAGTCCAACTCTTTGGCAAATAGCAGAAAAGCGCTCGGTGTAATTTAAGCAAAGAAAGGTGGGAAGGGAGGTTCTGGGCTGCGGGGTGTCTCTGGGAATTCAGCAGCACCTGAACCCGGAGCTGGAACTCCCCGCTGGGGCCCAAGCTGGTCCCTGCCGCCTCTCCCGGGGCTGTGGTCTCTCACGGCAGTTCTCCTCTGTGTTTCCTTCTTCCTCCTGCTTCCTGGCTTCTCTTCTTGTGTTGCAGGAATGGCTATCCCCCCTTTCTATGAAGGAACGACACACCCTTTTGGTCAAGGAGCCGGCAGACCTGGCTTCAAACCCTGCCCCACAGAGCCACGTGTCCTCCGTTACGTGGACAGGCACCATGCAAGCAACGTGCTTTGCTCATTGACGGTCACAGACAAGGTGTCAGACAAGGATGCATTCGACCTCCCTGTGCATTTCATTCTATCTCCTGTGCGTTTCATTCTATCTCCTGTGCGTTTCATCCTATCTTCCCGTATGTTTCATTCTGTCTTCCTGTATGTTTCATTCTATCTCCCTGGCCTATGGTGGGCTCTGTAAGGATGGCTGCTTCTGCCGCTGCCACACTCGTTATCATGATAACAACACAGTCTCCTGAGCAGACTCGGAGCCCCGTCCTAGGGAGACAGAGACGGAGAAAGGATGTCACCATCTGTCAGACCCTCCCTGGGCGGCCGCAAGACCCCAGAGCAGGTGCCATGTGACCTCAGCCCTGAGCCAAGAGTCTGAGCTCCTCGCCTGCAAAGTGGGACTAACAATGTCTACCTTGCAGCGAGGTTGTGGGGGAAATGAGATGACGGCGTCCACCTGGCAGGCACTGGCTGCTCCTCACCCCTCTTTGCTTGCTGACACAGGCCCATGGCCGTGGAGGGAACGGTGGGTGTCGTGACTGGAGGGAGGAAGGAGGATAAATCCGTCTTTTTTTTTTTTTTAATAGGATAATAGACCACATCACACCTCGGCTTGGAATCTCCTCCAAAGGCCTGGAACCGGGAGCAGGGATTTTTTGTGATTTTATTTCTTTGTTCTTTGATAACAGTTTCTCCAGAAAAACTGGAAGCTCCAGGAGGCCAGGAAGTGAGTGTCTGTTCATGATGCCTCCCACCCATCTGGACAGCGTGAGGCACATAGGAAACATCACAGTGCGCCGCACGGATGAAGGAGACGACGCGGGGAAGCGCTCGACTCTGCTTGGCTCAGCTCAGCACCCGGGCACCCCACTTCTCAGTAAACATCGTGCATCCTGACTGTCCACTCTCTAGCATCCAGAGCGACTGCAGCCCAAGGTGGCAGAGAGGAGAGACAGTGAGAACGGGGAGACCAGGCTGGAGGGATTGGCCACCGCCCTGTGGAGGGCCGGGGCAGCCAGGAGGAGGCTTGGGGAGCATGGGGTGGGCCTCTAGTTGGGGGAGTTCATGGGAGGAGCCCTGAGAACAAGGATCCGGGCCCAACTCTGAGAAGGGAGACAGGAGCCTGATCTCGGGCCTCAGTTTCCCTGTTGTACAGTCTTTGCAGCCCCCCCCCCCATTCCAAGCCCTGACACCTCCTGAGTCTCTGAAGTGCAGCAGCCCAGGGTCTTCCCAGCCAGAGCCCTGAGCTGTGGGACCTGGAGAGAAGCTGAGAGGCAGCGTGTGTGCTGGTCACAGGGCCGCCAGCGAGAGGGCAGGGATGGGCTCTGGGAAGGGGGCTCATTGCAGAAGCAGAATCCATTCTCAGCCTGGATTTTCGGGTTTCCTGGTCTCCAGTCTGGCCTACTCCACTGTCGCCGTCTCCCTCCGAAGAAGGAGCATCAGATGGGAGCCGAACACACATAGCCCCATCCCTCTGCCTCCCAGGTTCATCCTCCCCACAGAACCCATTCCAGAGCTGCCTCTGCCTCTCACCAGCCAGGGCTTCTACTCCCAGGGAAAGGGGACACCACAATGGTCCCTCCAGCACCCACTCCAGGCCTTCCCCTTTGGGTGGCAGCCTTGACCCCACCTCTCCTTCTGGGGCTGGTCCCCGATTTGGCTAATCCATACCCCAGACCAGGGCCCACCAGCGCAGGACCAGTCCAGAGGTGGGTACACTGCTTATCATGAGCCAGGCAGAGAGAAGCCCAGGGCTCCCCCTTCTGGCTGGGAGAGACTCTGTCTTCCAGTAAAAAGAAGTGGAAATAGGTCACACAGGTCAGGGCAGTGGCAACT
>PVJC01051145.1:0-11563 GCA_004026665.1 Murina feae | reverse complement strand
GCCATCATAGGACATCCACTGAGGGGTCCCAGACTGTGAGAGGGCACAGGCCGGGCTGAGGGACTCCCTCCACCCCGAGTGCACAAATTTTTGTGCACCGGGTCCCTAGTGTTATATACTAATTTTGCCTCAGAAAAAAATAATTTAGCTTGAATTAATATCAACCTAAATTCATAGTATACAAAAGTTTTGCATCAATAAAACTTGATTCCTTTATTCATTCTAGTGGTTTTATTATACAAATTATATCTTTATACATTATAAGCACATAAACATGGATATTAATTATTACTCTATGTAGTTTATTTTTTAATGAGAGAAAAAGAAACTACAAATAAAAATATCTTTATAATGTCTTTTATACTTACCTATGCAATTTTCTTTATCAGTTTATTCTTCATATTGATTCAAATTACTGTCTAGTATCCTTATATTTTTTATTTCAAGGACTATTCTTAGTATTCTCATAGAGTATGTTACTGGCAACACATTTTCTCAATATAGTGCATTTTTGTTGCAGTTACTGTTCTCTTCAACTGCAGAATTTCTACTGTATTTCTTTTAATTCCTATCTTTTTATTGATATTTTATATTTTATTCAACACTAGAGGCCCAGTGCACAAAAATCCGTGCACTTTTGGGGGTCCCTTAGCTCAGCCTGTGCCCTCTTGTAGTCTAGAATCCCTCGGGGGATGTCTGCCTGCCAGCTTACGTCTGATTCTCAGGAAATCAGGCCTAAGCTGGCAGTCAGACATCTCTGTGGGAGCCCTCAAAAATGTCTGGCTGCAGCTTAGGCCCACTTTTCAGGGGCGGGGCTAAACTACAGTCAGATATCAGCACTGCTGCAGAGGCAGAAGAGGCTCTCCCCTACCCCTGCTGCTGCAATTATAGCTATCTGCCCAGCTTGTGGCTGAGCGGAGCTCCCCCGGTGGGAGCACACTGACTACCAAGGGGAAGCTTCTGGTGGTAAGTGTGTGTCATAGCACCAATCATTCCTGATTGTTCTGCTATTAGGGTCAATTTGCATATTACCCTTTTATTATACAGGATTATTTTCATAATTTATTTTAATTCTTTTATATATATTTTTAAATTTCAGAGTAAGAAGAAAAGGGAAAGAGAGATGGAAACCTCAGTGATGAGAGAGAATCATTGATGGCTGCCTCCTATACACTCCACACTTGGGATTAAGCCCACACCTGGGCATGTGCCCTGACCTGGAATCAAACTGTGAACTTCTGATTTACAGGTTAACGCTCAACTATGGAGTCATGCCAGCTGGGATACTGCAATTCTTTAGATGTAGCTTTATTTACGTCTCTGGACATATTTATAATAAATGATTTAATTAATTGCCACAATATTTTGAATTTAATTAAAAAAGGCCCACTGCATGTGTCTATAGATGCTTATGGCGTACAAATGATTGTCTAGTAAGTCCAATATCTAAGCTTCTTCAGGGAAAATTTCATTTGATTGCATTTTTTTTCCACTTATTAGCCATATTTTCCTATTTCTTTCAATATCTCATCCTTTATTGGTTGAAAACTATACATTTTATATAATATAATGCAGAAGCTCTGGAAATTACAATCCCTTTTACCTAGCATTTATTAGTCATAGTGGTTTACTAGTGGCAGTGATGATTGCAGTGTTTGTTTGCATAGTGACTTTCCTGTGTGAATTTTTTGAAATCTTCATTCTTTGTCATATGCACTCATTGAAGTCTTTCTGTTAGCTTAGTGCTCAGTTATTGTATGGGCAGAGATCCTCTTCAATAGATTGAACCAATAAGTCTTATATTGTCATCTGTATTTCACATCCATTTGTCTCTCCATATTTCATACTGGATATTTTCTTAAAAAAATTAATTTTTTTAATTACAGTTTACTAGATATTTTTCTTTTAAATTTAGTTTTCCTTTCATGTACAATCTCTTCATCTGCATCTAATCTGCTGTTAAGCTTACCTTATGTTTCAATTTCTATTTTATTTTTTATTTTTAGAATTTTTATATTTTTTAGTTAAATATATTTTGTCCTTTTATTTTAGACTAGAGGCCCAGTGCATGAAATTCATGCACTAGAGAGGGGATTCCCTCAGCCCAGCCTGCATTTCTCCAATCTGGTACTCCTTTGGGGGATATCCAACTGCTGATTTAGGCCGGATCCCACTAAATCGGCAGTCAGACATCCCTCTTACAATCTGGGACTCCTGGCTCCTAACCACTCTCTTGCCTGCCTGCCTGATTGATGCCTAACTGTTACCCTGCCAACATGATCACTCCCAACTGCCCTTCTCTGCTAGCCTGGTCATCCCCAACTACCCTCCCCTGCAAACTTGGTTACCCCAACTATCCTCCTCTGCTAGCCTGGTTGCTCCTAACTGCTCTCCCCTACCCACCTGATCACCCACAACTGCACTCCCCTGCCAGCCATCTTGTGGTGGTCATCTTGTGGCAGTCATTTTCTGATGACCAGCTTGTGGTAGCCATCTTGTGATGACGTGGGGATGGCCATTTTATGGTGGCCATCTTGTGACAATGTGGGGGCGGCCATCTTGGGATGACATGGGGTGGCCATCTTGTTATACGTGAGGGTGCGAGGGCCACCTAGGCTTTTATTAGTATAGATACTATTTCTCAATCTTGTCTTTTCTCTTTCCCTGAGAGATTATAGAAACTATTATACTCCTCTAGCTTTCAATTCTCTCTTCAATATTTAATACAATATTTAATAAATATTCTCAGTAAATGTACACCCCCAAGTATAGCATTCAGATTCCTAGGTTCATATCTTCTCTGGATCTTGGCCTAGTAACTCATATTTGTCAATAGCCATAATATTTTAATATCTAATAATTGTACTTCTGGGCTTATATCCTGAGGAAATAATCTGAATATGAATAGATTTATACACAAACATGTTCAAAGCAAAATAATAGCAAGTCTTTTATAGTAAAAGGCTAATATGCAAATCAACTGAGTGGCAGAATGACCAATCACTATGAAGTGCACTGATCACCCAGGAGAAGACATTCATGCAGGAACTGCCCCCTGGTGGTCAGTGCACTCTCACAGAGGGACTGTCACTCAGCCAGAAGTGAGGCTCAAGGTTGTCGAGTGCAGCAGCAGTGGCAGGAGCCTCTCCCACCTCTGTGGCACCACTAAGGATGCTCGACTATCAGCATTCAGATATCCCCAGAGAGCTCCCAAGCTGTGAGAGTGCAAAGAAGACCTGGCTGAGGGACCCTCCTGAGTGCACAAATTTCCTGCACTGGGCCTCCAGTATAAAATATCTGAAGAAAATCTAAGTGTTCAACAGTCAAGAAGTAGGCAATAATTTGTTAAAATATCAGGTAATCATTCTGATGTTTTCAAAAAGTTTTATAACCTAATAAAAGTGTTTATAGATAAATATCAAATAAAATTTTAGGATAAATAAGGTTTATATAACTACTTTTTAAAATAAAATATTTAGCGCTAACTAGTTTGGCTCAGTGGATAGAGCGTTGGCCTGTGGACTGAAGGGCCCCAAGTTCGATTCCGGTCAAGGGCATGTACCTTGGTTGCAGGCACATCCCCAGTGGGAGGTATGCAGGAGGCAGCTGATCAATGTTTCTCTCTCATCGATGTTTCTAACTCTCTATCCCTCTCTCTTTCTCTCTGTGAAAAATAAATAAAATATATTTAAAAAAATTAAAATAAAATATTTGTTGACTATACATTCCAAAACAGAAGAAAGAAAACATCCTCAAAGATATGAGAATAGAGGTAATTTTAATTTTTATTTTTATACTTTCCTAACATATTTGCACCAAAAATTTAGTAATCAATCATAATTTAAGTGAAAAAAGTAAGTGAATTTTAACTAAAACAGTGACTTTGTTAATTGTGTTTGTGTGTGTGACAGAAAATCAATTTGTCCCACTATCCCTTTCTCCATTACACTTGTGATGCTCTTGCTCCTTTTGCTCTCATCTGTGTTACTGACATATTTTTTTTCATGGCTCTCAGCTTGTCAAGCATTTTCTGTAGATGGATTGATTCTGATTCACATTAAATTTTTTCATATCTCTGAGTATGACTACAACAATGGACTCAAGATGAATATTTAAGCTCTTGGAAAGGTTACAAGCACCTTACCTTTGGGGTCATGACAACTGACAGCCTGTTCAGTATCCTAATGACAGGGATGACAAGTGTCTGGAGTACTCTCAATGTAGACTTAGTCTTCTTACATCATTAACATATAGCAATGATATCTGAATATGAGTTATTTCCAGAATTATTAAAAATAATAGCTGGATAATGGAATAATAATTGAGACCAACTCTTCTAAAAAATTATATCTGGATAACATCTATGAATATTGTCATCACTCACCTCTACTATATTCCAATATTTTGGCAAAGTATCATTCATTACTATTCTTTCTTATAGAAGCAATTTTCTTTGTTCATTAGATTAATAATGTGATAACTTCTTGTTAGCAAGCTAAATAATTAATCTTCTATGAGTAGATCTAGTTTAATTTAAACATGCTAATCTTTTTGCACTTTTTGGGTAGGCAGTGAGATAATTAGTTTTAGAAGCTCCATATTATATTTCACAAATGATTGGGAAAAAACAGCCAGAAAGTATAATGTCATAGCTTCTGCTGCAAAGAAACAGAATGTGAGGTCATAGGGCATAATTATACTTTGGCAAAGAGGACCTTAAAATAGTTGAGCAAATTTAAGAGCTAGAACTTAAGACTTGGGCAGGCATATGGCAGCAACTGGGATTCTTTAATTTTGAAACAAGAAGGACTATTTAACAAGCAGAACTAGTTGACAATTATCTTGTGCATTAGGTATTTCTTTGGTTAATTGTGGTTTTCTTTTATTTGGGAAAAAACCTAAGACCAGTGAAGCAAGTTGTGTTGCAGAAGGTACATTTCTCATGTAGAGTCTTATTGAGGAGCTAAGCTCAAGTAGTTAAGGCAAACACTGATCCCAGAGAGGCATATTTAGCCAATACAGACAGCAGAGTGATACTGCAGGTTATGACCACTGCTGGAAGTTAAGTCGGTTATGAACAGATTTGGGGAGAGAGACCTTTTCATTCATGGCATTATTCAGCTAGAGAGAAATGGAGTATTGGATCAAAAAATTTGGGTAAAGGCCTGACAAGTGCTATGCTATATCATAACTAGGTTCAGAATTGAGTTCACCCAGAAGAGAAAAACTGAGGTACCAAATTAGGTACACTTAACTGTAGAGTGGAAACAGAAGCAGAATTTTCATCTTAGATATAGTATCATTTTACAAACAAGAGAAAGGAGTCAAGAGGAAAAGTGGTACTTTGCCCCAGAAATTATGCTCATCGATGACACAAAAATGACCTGTTCTGTTGACATGATTAGACCCACTTCTAGCAACTCTGAATGGTAGTCCATATATTAGAAAAAGAGCATGTTTAATATTTGGAAGAGAGAAGAAAGAAAAGGTGAATTTAGAAGAGTAACCTAGATAGAGGTTTCTATATCTACCAGGGGCCCAGTGCACAAAAAATTTGTACTCGGGGGGATCCCTCAGCCCAGCCTATGCCCTCTTTTAGTCTGGGACCCCTCAGGGGATGTCCACCTGCTGGCGTGCCTGGCCAGCCTGGATAAGGGGATGATGGCTGTTTGCAGGCTGGCCAACCCCCCCAGTATGGACCCTCATCCCATGGGGGTGTGGTCAGCCTGGGTGAAGGGCAGAGGGTCGTTTTCAGGCTGCCCACAGTTCCTTCAGGGTTCAAGTCCCTACTGGAGTACCTGGCCAGCCTGGGTGAGGGGCTGAGGGCCATTTTCAGATTTTCAGGCTGCCCACAGCTCCCATTGACCCAACGTCCCAGCAAGGCTGGCTGGAATCAGGTTTCTGGGGTTTATTTATCTTCTATAATTGAAACACTGTTGCTTTGAGCTGAGGCCTAGGCAGGTAAGGAAGCCTCCTGTTTTTTCAGCTCCATTGCTTCTATAATTGAAACATTATTACTGTGAGCAGAGGCTCAACCAGCCTAGGCAGGCAGTTGCAACGGAAGCCTGCTCTTTACTCTAGTTCCATGGCTGCCGGCCGCCATCTTGGCTGGGTTAATTTGCATACAGTTGCTCTGATTGGCTGGTGGACTTGGCTTGGCTGCTGGGTGTGGCTTAGGCATCCCAGAGAGATGGTTAATTTGCATATTACTCTTTTATTAGATTAGATTCTGAGAATATAAAAAAAAAATCACTTTGATGAAAATGGAAACTTTGCCGTAGTTGTGTATTCCTAAGAAAATGTATTTCCTCTTTCCTATCAAAATCCTTCATATTGCTCTGCACACAGAGATGGCCACCTCTCCATATGTAGGAGCTTCAGGTGGCATGAGTGTTGTGAGCAGAGATGTGACCACATACTCCAAATAGATGAACTTACTTTTTTAAAACGCCCCTAATTAGAAGAATGCTATCTCTCCCGTTGCTGGAATAAATGGGTCCAACAATCAAGGGATGGGAGTGGCTTCTCTCACCCTTAACCTAAAAACCATTCACAGAGTTCCAATTCCTCTCTCTGGGATTTTAAACTCTTCTGCTTTGGATGTCTGTTCTCCCAGCAGGGCAATGTTTCCTCCATGGACAGCAAGAAGTTGTCCAATTAAAAGTTATGGCTACTACCTGCTTATTAGGGCACCACATGCAACTGAACCTATAAAGAGGGGGAATACATGACTAACTAGAATGATTGACCCTACTAACCAAAAAAACTGGGTAAGAGAACTATATATAGAAGCCAGGGTTTTCTCTGGAGTACCTCTTAGTACTCTCATGTCCAAAGAGTCATAGTTAATGAAAAATTACAACATCTTTTCCCCAAAATGTAATTTTGCCATTTGAGTATTCAGATCCTTCGGTAATGAAATCTGAGTCACCAAACTAATAATTCCAATTAGCTAAGGTCCTTGTTTGAGGGTAAAAAAAAAAACCCTAAACTTGGTAGTGGAAGAAGAATCTGTAAGCATATTCTAGGACCTCATTATCAGATGCTGAAATGAGGCTGTATTAACTATGTATGGCTTACCCCTTCAATCTATGTGCATAAATGAAAACACAAGTGTACATACATGCATTATGAATGACTACTGCTCAACTTTTCAATGCATTAATGAACTACTTTATTGTTGTTGAACATGTTTCCTCTAATCAGTCCTTATTATAAACACTTCTGCATTTACATGTTTGTGTATAAAGCTGACCATATTCATAATTAATTCCTTAGAATATGTGGGAAAAGCTTAAGTGCTGGATATGAAAAATTTATACTTTCACTGGGTATTGGAATTTTTAAATGTTATAGAAATTTATACTCACTTAGAGGTACTCATCTTATCCCATCTTGGTCAACATTGAGTGCAACCTCTAATAAAAAAATGTTTATTGATTTCGTAAGCAAAAAAACTATATTCTTCTGCTGTATTAATTCATTAGTTAATTTATTTTATAGATGGAAATTTATCAGTGAGTATTTATTCTCCTTTTTAAAATTGTACTGGTTTTAAGTGTTTGCTTAAAAATTGTAAAAGATCTTTAGATATTATTGTTACAAACCCTTTTTAAGAGTCACTGTAAGTAGTTTCCAAGTTTTTAATTTACCTTCTGTTTCTTTGATATTTGATTTATAAAAGTTTTTACATAGTTAAATCTATATACCTATCTTCTTGAAATTCATTTTCTTCTCATCTAGGAGTATGAGTCTGACTCCTTCAACAATGAGTAAAGTGTTAATGAGAGTTTAAAAATAGGATAAGTAGTTTTTGTACTTCTTTTCTAGCACCTAGCACTTCTACCCATTTTCTACTTACTTTCATCTTATCTTTTTTACTAGCATAGAAGTCCTTGAGGATTGAGGCTACATGTTATTCATTTTTAAATATCCCCAAAACAAATTGAAAGGGCTCAATACATGTTTTGTTAAATGAAAAAAATATACATTCATAAACACATATGCCCTGGCCAGTGTGGCTCAGTTGGTTGAGCATCATTCTATGCACCAACAGGTTGCTGGTGATTCCAGGTCAAGGCATGTACTCAGGTTATGGCGTTGATCCCCAGTAGGGGTTGTGTAGGATGTAGCTGATTGATGCTTCTCTCTCCTCCATGTTTCTCTTTTCTCTCCATCTCCCTTCCTCTCTCTGTAAAATCAATACAAACATGTGTTTAAAATAAATAAATGAAATAAATACATACTCTATCAACTTTCAGAGGCTTTTCAAAAGAGCTTAATGTAGTGTATGTTTCTTAATTCTAATATATTCCTTCTTGTTTACATATAGTCAAAAAATTATATTTCTTGTACACATCAGAAAAAATAATTTTAAACTAAGAACTGTTAATGCAGTAGTGTTTATAATAAGGACTGATTAGAGGAAACATGTTCAGCTACACTTAGGTATTTCAACAATAAATTTAATCAACTTAAAAGTTCCTTGTACAAAATCATCTACTATAATTTATAATTTTGTAAGTTTGGTCTCTTCAACTTATTTATAATATACAAAATACCTCATAAGCATTTCATAAGGAAATGCTATTCTGTGTGCTTACAGTGTGTGGTTGAAACAACTCACAAGACAAACCAAGGGGATCCCCAAATGCAGATCAGAAGCAGCAGCAATGACTGCTCTCCTCTGCTCCTTCTGGGAATTTGCCTCAGTTTAGGTTAGTCGCAGTCATTCAAAAGAAGTTGAATTTTAAACTAAAATGAATGCATTGAAATCAAAAGAACATAGGATATCTTTCTGGGGTCAGAGTTGAGATTTTGATCATTATCATATAACTTTCCATTTGACAAATGCCAAAATATTTTTAAAGGAAGAAAAACAACTTTATAGTAATCAGAAGGCTATTGTCTTCATGTTTACATTTTTGACCTTTTGGAAGCTATAGAAAATGACTATTATAAGATTTTTTAATGCCAAACATCATGGCTCTTAATACAATTCTCAGGGAGCTACAAAAACTCACATTTTAGGGGAAATATGATTGCGTCTAAAGATTCTTAGTAGAACAGGCGCCACTTTGCTTACAAGTGAAGAGTCCGAGTGTTTTGCATAAGGAATCATTGGCTCCAGGAGGAGTAAGGAAGTGATGCTTCCACTAGCAAATAGTTTTCAGATAGAGTAAAAGGCTAAAATGCCTCAGTTTTATCTGTTTATTTCCATGTATCCCTAGCATAACGTTCAGGGTCCCATTCTTCCCAATGAATGACCTGATTTATCAGATGGTTAACAGAAAAATTAACATCTTTCTGATCTCTCATGTCTGCTCTTTCTTTTAAGATCACTATAAGATGTTTTTTCCCCCTCCTCTACCTTTCTCTTGAGTTGGAAGTTCAAGATCATAAGCCATTTTTTTCTTTTTTAGTTTTTTTTAGTGCCATTAAAAATCATCCGTTTCACACCATGATCTATAACTTATAATCACTGCATGCAATCCCAATACCTTGTCCTCCATTCAGTATCCATGCCCCACCCCCCCAGGTTAATGATTTGCTCCTCTAGAAGAAAGGCTTGTACTCATTCTCATTCATTTGCATTTATCTTATCCAGCTTTTGTTAGTAATTCCACGTAGTCTATTTTTAGGGACTCTGTTCCAGGAAATTTTTCTACCAGAAAAAGAACAGAACAAACCAATCTGTGCTATCTTTCATTATTATTTTATTAACAACTGCCATTGCCCAAATATGCATGTTCCCTATTGAATTGTCTAGCTGAATATGGATCTGGGAGCATTCTCTCAATGGAAAGTATCTGGCTCTTATCTTTCCAACATAAGACATTCATTGTAAGAAAATTTTAATATCATTGATTTATCATTTCCCTCTGCCTGCCAGGGAGGTTTATGTTTTCAGCCAAACTCTCTATACACCTTTTTCGTCTACAAATCTTTACACATGTGCAGAGAAACAGCAAACCCAGTACAGGGGGCAATAATGATGGTACGTTTCCAAATGGTCTTTACAAAGTGACTTTCATGTCCCTTAAAACCCTAAGGGCATAATAAAAACTAAAATACAAACTATTAGTTCTGAAGTTAAAGAGATACTAGTACTTCATATTGTAAACAAGATGCAGACTAGCTCTGCAAGAAAATAACCATAAATCAATGTTTTAAAATAATAAACATGTTTTTTAAGAAGATTTAACCCCTCAGATAAAATGTTATGCTTTATATAGATTGGGAAAGAGATGAAAATGTTTTTTATCTTTGTCTTCAATACATGAATATGACAAATCTTAAAGTTAGGCATTTATCCAATTTTATCACATTTATATGGGATATGGAAGCCGAAGGCCTGTTCAAACACCTTTGCTGTCTGCAGTTACCAAGATAAAACATCTCCAATTCACACAGGAACACAGGGATTGGACAGTCAAGCATTGGAAAAGTCATGTGGTCCGACGAATCACGTTTCCAGTTGCATCATGCAGATGGCAGAGTGAGAATTTGGTGGAAACAGCATGAAAGCATGCACCCCACATGCATGAGTACAATCCAAGCTGGTGGGGGCAGTGTTATGGTTTGGGGCATGTTTTCCTGGCGTGATTTGGGCCCTTTAATTCGTGTGGAACAACGTCTGAATAGCACAGTAAACCTAAGTATCATTGCTGATCAATCATCTTATCATGCTGATGGTGTATCCCAATGGAGATGGCTTCTTCCAACAAGACAATGTGCCATGCCACAATGCTCATATTGTGCAGGAGTGGCTTCAAGAACATGAGGGAGACTTTACCTTGCTTAGGTGGCCCCCACCATCACCAGATCTCAATCCAATTGAGCATTTGTGGGAAGAAGTTAAAAGAGCCATCAGGCAGCTGGTTCCACAACTATCAAATCTCACAGAACTGGACAGTGCTATTCATTAGGCATGGTGTCAGATTTCTCGCATTATCTTTCAACATCTCGTGGAGTCAATGCCAAGAAGAATCGTGATAGTATTGAAGGCAAAAGGTGGCCCAAGGAAGCACTGATGGGGTGGTTATAATAACTTGGCCACTCAGTCTATATAGATATACTCAGTGTTAGGGGCTACCATGAAGCTGAGATATGAGGGATGGGGTATTAAAAGGCAAGAATTGCAGAAATGGACCTGTTAATGTTGACAAAACTACCCTGGGGTTCTAGACCACCATCAAAGCTGCATATGAGGAGGACAAGACTGCAACAGACTAACGAAGAACAGCCATTGGGAGCCTGGAGAGCTGGGTAGAGGTTTCCTGTGCCACATGGTGACTGAGGAAAGTGGGGTTTCAGACTCAGCCAGTGAGGAGGGATGTCTATATTACCCCGGGGTTTTAGCTGAAAATCTTAGATAGGCTGCATTCTAAGAGCCAGAACTAACCAGGAGTAAGGATACAGGCTTTCATTTATGTGACGATACTTGTTTCACCAATCTCTTTTATTGTTCTTGGCATTGGTGTAAATCTAAAGAACTAACTCCCTAATTAATAATATGAATATTCATCTATTTATTTTCCAAGTAGAAAAAAAATGGATGTTG
>PVJC01051144.1:0-11563 GCA_004026665.1 Murina feae | reverse complement strand
GAGAGAATCTTAAAAGCTGCAAGAGAAAAGCAGTTAGTTACCTACAAGGGGGCACCCATACGACTGTCAGCTGATTTCTCAACAGAAACTTTGCAGGCCAGAAGGGAGTGGCAAGAAATATTCAAAGTGATGAACAGCAAGAAGCTACAGTCAAAATTACTTTACCCAGCAAAGCTATCGTTCAGAATTGAGGGTCGGATAAAGAGCTTCACAGACAAGAAAAAGCTAAAAGAGTTCATCACCACCCAACCAGTATTATATGAAATGCTGAAAGGTATCCTTTGAGAATGAGGAAGAAGAAAAAGAAAAGTAAAAATTATGAACAACAAATATATATCAACAAGTGAATCTAAGAATCAAGTGAACAAAAATCTGATGAACAGAATAAACTGGTGAATAGAATAGAATCAGAGGCATAGAATGGAGTGGACGGACAATTTTGGGGGGTTAAGGGTGTTGGGGGTGTGTGAAGAGACTGGACAATAATTGGACACCTATGGATGAGGACAGTGGGGGGGCAAGGACAGAAGTTGGGGTGGGAAATGGGAGGAGGGGAGCTATGGGGGAAAAAAGAGGAACAATTGTAATAATCTGAACAATAAAGATAAATTTAAAAAAAGAATAAACTGGAAAAAAATAAATAAAGTAACAAAAGGGATTCAAGATAAAGTGAAAGATACAGAAAGGCAAAAAAGATCCAAAATACACACAGACATTCCTCTGTAGACTAAAGGAACAAAATAGAAAACTATAACTCAACGAACACTTTCCTAAACTAGGGGGTAGGGGGAACACTACACACTGAGGAAAACTACAAAACTGATGAAAATGAACAAAGAAGAACTAAGTAAATGGAGAGATATAGGATGGTGCTGGACAACTGAATATACAAAGGCCAAAAAAAATGTCTAGACACAGACCTTACACACACCACAAAATTAACGCAAAAATTAATAGCAAACCTAAATGTTAAATGCAAAACTATAAAACTCCTAGAAGGTAACATAGCAAAAAATCCTGATGATCCTGGGTTTGGCAAGGACTTTTCAGATAGGATATCAAAGACATAATCTATGAAAGAGAGAATAAACTGTGCTTCATTAAAATTAAAAAATTTCCCCCCAAAATTTAAAAATTTCATTCTGTGAAAGACACTGTTGAGAAGGAGGGCACAAGTCAAACTGGGAAAAATTATTTGCAAAAGACATCTATCTAATATAATAAAAGAGTAATATGCAAATTGACCGTTACCTGAGACACCTAAGCCATGCCCATCAGCCAAGCCACGACTCCCAGCCAACCAGAGTGGCTGTATGCAAATTAACCCAGCCACGATGGAGGCCAACAGCCATGGAGCTAGAGCAAGCCAGAGGCTTCTGTTGCAACTGCCTGCCTAGGCTGGCTGAGCCTCTGCTCATGGCCACGCCCACCAGCCAATCAGAGCGGCTGTATGCAAATTAACCCAGCCAAGATGGAGGCTGGCAGGGTGGCTCTGCACTGGGAGCCTCTGTGGCTGGCATAGCTGTGCCAGGTGTGTCAGCTCAGTGGGGGGGTGGGGTCCGGCCTGGGGCCTCCACGGGGCTTGCAGGAGCACCTGTCCCAGGTCCACTGCCTGGCTCTGCCCCCTGGGGGCCTCCTCGGGGCATGCGGGAGCTCGGGGGCCTCCTGGGTCAGCTGCCTGGCTCTGACCTGGGGGCCTCCGAGGGTGTCCAGGAACGCCTGTCCTGGGTCTGCTGCCTGGCTCTGCCCCAGAGGCCTCCTCGGGGGCATGAGGGAGCACCCGTCCAGGGTCAGCTACCTTCATCCGCCCCCCAGGGGCCTCCACAGGGCGTGCGGGAGCTTCTGCTGCACAGTGTGGAGAATTCGAAGCCAGACTGCTGCCCAGCTCCACCCCGGGTGTGTTTGTTCAGCAGCAGGGCCCCACCAAGGGATCCTGCACCAGCGTCCGTCCCTGGCTCGCCACCCAGCTCTGTGCCAGGTGTGTCCCCTCAGCGGTGGGGGCCCACCAGGTGTGTGCGATCTGGGCCCTCTGGTGGGAAACATCCAGGCCTGCACTCACCAGTCCTCCCACCCCCCAGTGCATGAACCCTGAAGGGGCTGTGGGCAGCCTGAAAATGGTCCTCAGCCCCTCACCCAGGCTGGCCAGGCATTCCAGCAGGTGGACATCCCCCCCGAGGTGTCCCAGACTGCAAGAGGGCACAGGCCAGGCTGAGGGACCCCCACCTCCCGAGTGCAGAAATTTTTTTGCACCGGGCCCCTAGTCTATATATATAAAAGCCTAAGCAATTGAAAGACCGAATGACTGGTCCACTGGTCACTATTAAGTGCACTGACCACCAGGGGGCAGATGCTCAACACTGGAGCTGCCCCCTGGTGGTCAGTACGCTCCCACAGCCAACCTCCTGCTTCCCCTCCCCCTAGCTGGCCAACCTCACACAGCCCATCCACCCAGCCAGCCAAACTCCTGCAGCCCCTCCCTCCCACCCAGCCAACTGGCCTGATGACCCTGATCGCTGGCCAGACCATGGACCCGACCTGTGCATGAATTGTGCATCGGGCCTCCAAGTAAATACATAAAGGACTGTTAAATAAAAATATAAAGAACTCTTAGAACTCAACAGTAAGAAAACAAATAATCCAATTAAGAAAAGGGCAAAAGCTGGCCAATGTGTCTCAATTGGATGAAGTGTTGTCCCAAACAATGAAAAGGGGTAGTTTGATTCCTGGTCAGGGTATATAGCCAGCTTTGTTAGTTCATTTTGTTCAATAGATTCCACATATTAGGGAGATCATATGGTATATGTCTTTCTCTGACTGGCTTATTTCACTTAGCATAATGATTTCCAGGGTTCCTTCTTTTTTGTAGTCACATAATAGTCCATTGTGTAAATGTACCACAGCCTTTAGTTTAGTTCTTAATATTACTTCCAGTATAGTACAACAATTAGTTTATGCTTACCACTTGCAATGGTTGTGTTTTCCAATAGTTCTGTCTGCAGCTGTAGTTCAGCTTCTCCGAGTATCCTTAGAACAGAATCTGTGGGGCTTTTTCCCCAGACTCTTCTTGGAGATCCTCCAGGATCTAATTTAATAACCTCTCCCACTGTATGTCCTACAAGAAAAAGACACAACAATTTCAATGAAATAAGACAATACAGCATTACTAGAGGCCCGATGCACAGATTGTACACTGGTGGGGTCCCTTGGCCTGGCCTGTGGGGATCGGGCCCAAACTGGCTCTCCAACATCCCCTGAGGAGACCCAGATTGCAAAAGGGCACAGGCCAGGCTGAAGAACCCCACCAGTGTACAAATCCATGCACTGGGCCTCTAGTATGCATATAAGATCTTTGGTTAATCTCTTCCTGCCCTCCCTACTCCCTCCTTCCCTCTGAGATTCATCAGTCTGTTCCATGTTTCCATGCCTGTGTTTTCTGCTCCTGTGTTGAACATCTGCGCCCTAGTGTCCACTAGCTACCGCCTATTCAGCCGGTCATCCAGTTACTTAGGCTTATATATATATATGGACTAGAGGCTCAGTGCACAAAAGTTTGTGCGCTTGGGGGACGGGGGGTCCCTCAGCCCAGCCTGTGCTCTCTTGCAGTCTGAGACCCCTTGGGGGATGCCCACTTGCAGGCTTAGGCCCACTCCCCAGGGGATCGGGCCTAAGCTGGCAGACATGCCTCTGGCAGTCCAGGAGCCCTTGGGGATGTCCACTTGCCAGCAGGGAGCAGCCCTAAGCTGTAATCAGTCATCCTTAGTGCTGCTGAGGAGGCGGGAGAGGCTTCCACCACCGCCTCTGTACTGGCAGCCATCAGCCTGGCTTGTGGCTGAGCAGAGCTTCCCCCTATGAGAGTGCACTGTCCACCAGGGGGCAGCTCCTGCATTGAGCATCTGCCCCCTGGTGGTTAGTGTGTGTCATTGACCAGTTAGGGTCAATTTGCATATTACCTTTTTATTATATAGGATAGAGTCCTGGTGCATGGGTGAGGGCCCGCTGGTTTGCCCTGAAGGGTGTCCTGGATCAGGGTGGGGTTCCTGCTTGGGTGCCTGGCCAACCTGGGTGAGGGGCTGATGGCTATTTGCAGGTTGGCCATAGCCCCTTCAGGGTGGAGGTTCCTGCTGGGGTGCCTAGCCAGCCTGGGTGAGGAGCTGATGGTTGTTTCCAGCAAGGCTGGCTGGAAGCAAGTATCTGGGCTTTATTTATCTTCTTATAATAGAAACTTTGTTGCCTTGTGTGGAGGCCACAGCCAGCCAGGGCAGGTGGGAAGTTTGGCTTCCTCCATCGCTAGGGCAACCAAGCCTCCTGCTTGCTCAAGCACCAGTGGCTGCCAGCCGCCATTCTGGTTGGGTTAATTTCTATATAGCTGCTCTGACTGGCTGGTGGGCATGGCTTGAGGCGTAGCAGAGGTGCGGTCAATTTGCATGTTTCTCTTTTATTAGATTAGGTAAGGCAGATTCATGGTCTTCTATTCAACTGAGTGCTTCATGAGAAATAAAGGTTATATTATAAAGAGTATATGGTGATGATGCTTAAGACTTTCAGAAAATGAATGATGAAACAACTGACACTAGTAATAAAAACATATCTATAATTACTTTTTAAATACTAAAGAATTTTAGGGACTATAAAAATATATATTATCTAATAAAAGAATAATATGCAAATTGGCCCTCACTCCGAGACACCTAAGCCATGCCCACCAGACAAGCCATGCCCACCAGCCAATCAGAGCAGCTGTATGCAAATTAACCCAGCCAAGATGGCAGCCGGCAGCCACAGAGCTGGAATAAGCAGGAGGCTTGCCCCTGCGATGGAGGAAGCTAAGGTTCCTGTCTGCCTAGGCTGGCTGTGGCCTACACTCATGGCAACAAAGTTTCAGTTATAGAAGATAAACAAACCTCAGATACCTGCTCCCCACCTTGGGCTCAAGGAAGCCCTGGGAGCCTGGGTCGTCAGGGGCAATCTGACCTGGGCTCCGGTTAAAGCAACAAAGTTTCAACTTTAGAAGCTAAATAAATCCCAGATACCAGTTTCCAGTCAGCCTCACTGCAAAGAGCCATCAACCACAAACCCAGGCTGGCCAGGTACCCCAGCAGGGACTTGAACCCTGAAGGGATGTGGCCAACTTGAAAACGGCCCTCAGCCCCTCACCCAGGCTGGCCACACCCCCATAGGGTGAGGGTCCCCACTGGGGGGCTTGGCCAGCCTGCAAACAGCCATCAGCCCCTCACCCAGACTGACCAGGCACACCAGCAGGTGGACATCCCCAGAGGGGTCCCAGACTGTGAGAGGGCACAGGCTGGGCTAAGGGACCCCTCTGAGTGCACAAATTTTTGTGCACTGGGCTTCTAGTGTTTCTATAAAAGTTTTACTTGAGAAAATAAAAAAACTAATATAATTGAGCAATTATTGGGAGAGCACAAAAAGATAAAATAGAAATTAAATTTTTCTATGAATTGAGAATAGAAAACAAATACTATACTAAATGCACTTATGGATTAAAAGTAGAGAAAAGTATAGCTAAGAAATTTTGTTTTATTTTCTTATATATCTTAAGTAGGCAGCTATATTTTCTTTTTGACAATAATAATTTTGGGTAAACTTGAAAAATAAAATCTAGGAAAGCAAAAATATGGAAAATTATCTATTGGAAGTTTGAATTTTCAGAATGTTTGTTAATACATTTAGCACTTAGGTATCTAGCAGTAATAGATAGAATATAATTTCATATAATATGGGGTATAAGTCATAAACTTTCAATGGTACCCAAATATTTACTAATACAAATTTTTGTATACCAGTTCTATGGAAGTAAGGACCTGAAAATTAGCAGGTAATAATCAGTTTGTACAGTAAAAAAGGTTACCAACAGGGAACCAATTTTTTAAAAAGATGGTTGAAAAGAGTAGAGAACCCAAAAATAGACCTATAACTTACAGCCACTTGGTGTTTGACAAAGATGCCAAAGCAATGTAACATGTGTTTGTGGTCTCTTTAACGAAGGAAAATAGAAAACTAAATGTCCATATGAAAATATATATATATATATACTTCATACCCTTTGATGCAGGGAGGGAAAACCAGGTGGAACTGGTGGTCTCTCTGAGCAGAGATAATGGAACTGGAAGTGTAGGCTGGCAAAAGTGGCTTACGTTGGCAAGAAGAGTGCTGAAGAGTAGAAAACTACACAAACAGAGAATTCAGGAGGACTATAAAGAGCCCCTTCAAGGCTTAAGCTGAATAATGATAAGCACGTGTGTGAGGAAATTACTGTAGTCTAGAAAAAAGACCACCCGAAAGGAGTAGAGAGAGCAATACTTGGAGTTTACAGAGGATCAGAAATAGTCCCTATTCCCACCAGCCAGAAAAGGAAATCTTGTAATTCACAAGGCATCAAGTACATTACCCAGAGAGGTTTTTGACTCAGTAAAGGGAGAACAATCAGCCACATTCTTCTGCTCTAACACAGCTTAAAAGCAAGACATAAAAGGGTCAAATTTTTACAAGTGAATTGTGTCTCAGAACAAAAAGAACAAAAATATTGACAGAAACACAAAAATATATAACACTCATCAAAGTAAAATTAACTGCTTGGCCTCCAAACAAAAATTATCAAGCCTGGGAGAAACCAAGATGGCGGCATAGGTGAACACCGGAATTGCGGCGGTGCACAACCATTTCAAAATCACAGCGAAAAGAAAAAATGGACACCACCCAGACCCACAGGAAGGCTGGCTGAGTGGAAATTCTACAACTAGAAAGAGACTGAGACTCAGAGGAGGTACAGAAATAAAGTGCAGAGGTACGGAGGCGCGCACGAAGGGGCTCACGGAAAGGGCTGGCAGCATTTTGTACCGGAGGGAGGCACAAGCTCCCAATGGCTCTGAACTCCAGTTCCAGGCGAGTTTCTGGGGACTCAGAACCATATGGGGAGGAGCTGGACTGTCTGGCACCGTCTGGCATTGTCTGGTACCGGGAGGAACTCCAGAGCGGCTTGAGACCCGGTGGCTCTTAGGGCAGGGCTGAGAAGCAGCCATTGCTGGTTGCTCCGCCCTGTAGACTCCCCGAAACCCTGCTCCACCCAAGCTGTGTGCAGAGGCTTTTTCATATAAAAGGCTGAGTAGCCTCGGGCAAAGGCTAAAATAGCTACTCCTTGGAGATACAAGAGCCAGCGTACCCAGTGGTCAGAGTGGTACCATCCTAAATACAACTCCCCAGATTCATAAGGGACACACTCAGGGGGCAGACTCAGTGAGCACCAAAACCTCACTGAAACAACTCTTGCGCCATAAGGGTGTCTCCAGCACAGAAGTTCTCCCACTGTAGACAAAGCTGATTCTCATAACCAAGTGGCTTAGAGGTTAATTCCTCTCAGTGATCACCTAACACAGAAAGCCACTCTATCAACCCAGGAAAGCAGCCAAAATGCAGAGACAGAAACAGATCACAAATGAAAGAAAAAGAGAAAAGCAAACGATAGGATATAGAGTTTAAAACCACAGTTATAAGGTTTTTCAAAAATGTTCTAGAAACCGCTGATAAACTTAGTGAGACTTCAATAAATCTAAGCATAAGCTGACTAAAATAAAGAATATTATACAGAGATCCAATAATAGATTAGAGGAACGCAAGAATCAAGTAAAAAAACAAACAAACAAAAAAACAAATTAAAAAAAAAAAAAGAATCAAGTCAAAGAATTGAAATACAAAGAAACAAAAAACACCCAAATGGATAAGAAAAAAAGAATCCAAAAATATGAAGACAGTGTAAGGAGCCTCTGAGACAACTTCAAGCATACCAATATCAGAATTATAGGGGTGCCAGAAGAAGAGAGAGAGCAAGATATTGAAAACCTGTTTGAAAAAATAATGCCAGAAAACTTTCCCTACCTGGTATAAGAATTGGACTTACAAGTCCTGGAAGTGCAGAGAACCCCAAACAAAAGGACTCCAAAGAGGACCACACCAAGACACATCATAATTAAAATGCCAGGAGCAAAAGACAAGGAGAGAATCTTAAAAGCTGAAAGAGAGGAGAGAATACTAAAAGCTGCAAGAGAAAAGCAGTCAGTTACCTACAAGGGGGCACCCATACGACTGTCAGCTGATTTCTCAACAGAAACTTTGCAGGCCAGAAGGGAGTGGCAAAAAATATTCAAAACGATGAATAGCAAGAAGCTACAACCAAGAACTTTACCCAGAAAAGCTATCATTCAGAATTGAAGGTCAGATAAAGAGCTTCACAGACCAAAAAAAAGCTAAAGGAGCTCATCACCACCCAACCAGCATTATATGAAATGCTGAAAGGTATCCTTTGAGAAGAGGAAGAAGAAAAAGTAAAGATAAAAATTATGAACAACAAATACATATCTATCAACAAGTGAACCTAAAAATCAAGTAATAAAAAAATCTGATGAACAGAATAATCTGATGAATAGAATAGAATTAGAGACATAGAAAGGGAGTGGACTGATAATTCTCGGGGGTGGGGGAGAGGGTGTTGCAGGTGCGGGAAGAGACTGGACAATAATCGGACACCTATGGAGGAGGACAGTGGTGGGGGTAAAGGCAGAAGGTGGGGTGGGAGCTGGGAGAAGGGGAGCTATGGGGGGAAAAAAGAGAAACAACTGTAAGAATCTGAAGAATAAAGATTAAAAAAAAAAAAAAAAAAAAAGAAATGTCCAGAATTGGCAAATCCATAGGGACAGAAAGTAGATTTGTGAGTGGTTTTCTAGGCCTGGGAGGGGTGGATAGGGAGAATGAGAAGTGATTACTAATTGGTATAGGCTTTCTTTTTGTGTGATGAAAATGTACTAAAATGGATTGTGATGATTTCACATATCTGTGTGTATACTAAAAACCATTGAATTGTACACTTTAAATCAGTGAATTGTTTTATATAAAATATATCTCAATAAAATGGTTACCAAAAAAAAAATATCAAGCCTGTATAAAAAAGCAGCAGAATTCAACTTATACTAAATAGAAAAAAAATCTATCAATCACAACCAATCCCCAAAATGACAGAGATGATGTTATTAGTAGACTAGGGGCCCGGTGCACAAAATTTGTACACTCGGCGAGGGGAGGAGGGGGTCCCTCATCCTGGCCTGTGCCCTCTCACAGTCTGGGACCCTTGTGGGGGGGGATGTCCACCTGCTGGCATGCATGGCCAGCCTGGGTGAGGGGCTGAGGGCTGTTTTCAGGCTGGCCACAGCCCCCTCAGGGTTCATGCACTGGGGGTGGGATGGCTGGTGAGTGCAGGTGTGGACGTTTCCAGCCGGGTGGCCTACCATCGCACATACCTGGTGGGCCTCCACCGCTGAGGGGACACACCTGGTGCAGAGCTGGGTGGCAGGCCAGGGGGTGGACTCTGAAGCATGGTCCCTTGGGGGGGGCCCTGCTGCTGAGTGGACACACCGGGGGTGGAGCCAGGCACACACTCACACACGCCCCATGGAGGCCCCCAGGGTGGAGCCAGGTGGCTGGACCTGTGGCAGACACTCTGCACTGGGGCAGAGGATGCTCGGGCATGACCCCGAGGGGGTACCCCCCTCAAGCCCCCGCCACTGAGCCTCTGAGGTTGTGTGGGCCCATTTGCTCTATTCCCAGGCCTCGCAGGGCCGGGGCCGGGCTGCTGGCTCCAGGCCTTGCGCTGCTCACCACCATCTGGAACCACCGCGGGCACGATTGCTCTATTGCCAGCCCCAGCTGCAGGGCCGGGAGGGCTCCCACCCAAGGCCGCCCAGAACCAACCACTGGCGCGATCTCTCTATTCCCAGTCCCATCTTTCTATTGCCAGCCCTGGCCGCAGAACCGGGGGCCTGGACGGCCTCCCGGCCCTGCATCCGCCTGCCACTGCCCTGAACCGACCGCAGGAACCGACCATTGTCAGCCCCCGCCGCAGAACCGAGGGCCTGGGCGGCTGCCCGGCCCTGCAGCCGCCACCACTGTCCGGAACCGACTGCCGGAGCACGTAAGGGCGGAGGCCAGGCCTCCACCCTTGTGTGTGCTGGCGTGACCACTCTATTGCCAGCCCGGGCCTCCGCCATCTTGGCTGGGCTAATTTGCATACCATTGTTCTGATTGGCTGTTGGGTGTCCTGAAGAAGTGGTCAATTTTAATATCATGCTTTTATTAGTCAGGATAGGGATGTTCATAACTGTCATTTTGAATTCCATATGTTCCACAAACTAGAGACAAGACTGCTGATGAAACTCACAGATAAGGAAAACATTAACAAGATTAATACTGAACATCTAGAAAGGAGGGCTGGAAAATAATGGCAAACAAATCTGATAAAAACTATACACTCACAAATCCAAGAAGCTCAACAAAACCCAAGTAAAAGAAACATGAAGAAAAATGACATAAAGGTACGTCATAATCAAATTTACTAAAACCAAAGCTTAGTGAGAAAATCTAAAAAGCAATGAGAATAAGACATATTAATACTAAGAATGAAGACTAAGAATAAGAGAAAAAGAAAGAGCTTGGCATATGTTAAAAGAAGTAAAAAGTAAGTAGGCAGAAAGAAGTATATAGGTCAATAGGCAAGGGAAAACCTCAGGAGAGCCTCGTGGACATGAAAGGGACTTTGGATTTTTGTTCTAATTGCCATAGAAATCACTTGTTTTAAAATGGGAGAGTGATGTGATATACTTTGACCTAATTAGCATAAAATATTTTCCAGTCTCTTTTTTCATAAAGTTTCACTGACTATAAATTACTACCAAGTAACACCAACCTATATCTCTATTGCCCTTCATAGCTCAGCTTCCTTAAAAGGTTCTAAAATTTTTTAAATTTATTGTCTAAAGATTGACATATGTCTCCTTTTCTCCAGTCGATCCACCCCTAGCAAGCCGCTACTGCCTCAGTGTCTGTGTCCATTGGTTAAAAATAAATTTTTTTTAACTTCCTCAACTTTCACTTGCTTCTTAATTTCTAGGCTCTATTTCTGCCACTGGCACTCTAATGACACTGCTTTTATCAAGATCACAATGCCTTTTCCTGGACAAAACCAATGTAAATTTTTTAGCCCTCAACTTGTCATCGCTCTTTCTGAAGTCTTCTCTTTTTCCTTGTAATCCAAGCCACACTCAATTTTCCTAACTCTAAATGTTCCTCATTTTGTTTTCAAAGTTTTTCTTCCTTTGACAAACTCCTAGAAGAGTTTCACATAAAACCCTTATAGGCCTGTCTCCACGTATATCCTACATGTGTCCTCTTTTCTTTATCATCTTTCAGCAACTCTGTGAAAGTTACCAATGCTTTACATCTATATCAGTACAAAGCCTCTAAAAACTGGTCTCAAGGACTTTTTAATTCTCAGTAAGATAGAGTAGGATACTGGATTGTGCTATCTAAACTAATAAAAGCGAAATATTAAAATTAACCGTTTCTCCGAGACAGGGTAAGCCACGCCCACCAGCCAATCAGAGCGGCTGTATGCAAATTAGCCCAGCCAACATGGCGGCCGCCACTCACGGACCTGAGTAAACAGCCCTTTCCATTGCGGCAGCAGCGAAAGTGAAGCTGCGCCCCTCAGCTCAGCTCT
>PVJC01051143.1:0-11568 GCA_004026665.1 Murina feae | reverse complement strand
AGGCCCCATCTCCCTTCAGAGCTGGGGTGAACCCCCAGGGGAGCCAGGAGATGGAGAGATGGGCAGGGGGCAGGCGGAGCAGCAGCCAGGGAGAGTTTGGGGGAAGTAACCAGGTGGGGGAGAGGTGCAACAGGATGGAGGGAAGAATTTTATAAAAGAGTCAGTGGACAGCAGAGTTAAAAAAAAGAGGATGTATGAGTGAACTGTAGGAGCTATAATGAAAACCAAGTATAGTTGTGTACTGGGGACAGATTTTAAAAGTAGAAGTCAGAAAAGAAAAAAAGATAAATGATAATGGATAATTAGGCAGGTAGATAGATAGGTATTAAAACAGTGGAAGTAAGTAGAGAAGAATGTATGGCAAAGGTAGGATGAAAGAAAATGAGGGAGGGAAGAAAAGTTATTAAGGGGGAGCTGGTAGAGTTTGAAAGGAGAATGGGAAGAAGGAAGGAATGGGGGAGGGAGCAAAGCAGGTCAGAGGGAGGAAGTGAAGAAAAAAAATAAAGTGGAAAGGAAGGAAAAGGGGAGGGTGGGCAGGGGTAAAGATAAAGGAAAGAAGGAATGTGGGAAGGGAAGGAGGGTAGTAGAAAAATAGGAAAAATGATGATGGAACAGAAGTAGGAAATAAGGAGGAAAGGAAAGTTTATAAATGATGAGTCAGTAGGAAAAGTGTTACATAAAGGAGAAAAATTGTGTGAGAAGAAGCCAATAAGGAAGTCAAATACAATTTTGTGTGAAGGAGATAACATTAAAAAGAAAGTTAATAGGGGTGACCAGGCCTGTAGGGGAGGGCAGTTAGGGGGATCAGGCAGGCAGGCAGGCAGGCAGGCAGAGTGGTTAGGGCAGGCAGGCAGGTTAGCGGTTAAGAACCAGAGATCCTGGATTGTGCGAGTCCCCAACAACTCCATATTAGAGAGGGTGCAGGTCGGGCTGAAGGACCATCCCCCCGCATCCCCCACGACCGTGCACGAATTTCGTGCACCGGGCCCCTAGTATTGAATATAAATGGTAATTGAAAAAAAATTTTTTTAAAGGATTTGAGGGTTACAATGAGGAAGGCAATAGAAATAGAACTTTGGGAAATTATTGCCTCAAGCAACAGGAATTCCAGAAGAATACCTTCACACCTGGTGTCAGCCTTATCCCAAGAAAATAAAACCTCTTGTCCTCTCTGGAATGTGTCCAGGAAACATGGTCCACACCCAGGATATTAAATGGACAGGTAGATGTCCACATGCTTCTAGCATCTACCACATTCTAGCCTTTCCTCTGTCAGTTTTCCTTCAGAGTGAAAGTGGAAGAAATGAAAGTTCATAAAATACCACCTTTGAATTTGCTTCAAATATCACAATTGGTGGCAAAACTCAAAATACGGATTTCTGGCCCAGTCAGGTGGCTCAGTGGTTGAGTGTCAACCTATGAACAAGGAAGTCACAGTTTGATTCCTGGTCAGGGCACATGCCTAAGTTTTGGGCTTGATCATGCAAGAGGCAGCTCATCATTGATGTTTCTGTTTCTCTCCCTCTCCCTTCCTCTCTGAAATGAATAATAATAGATTTTTAAAAATATAGATTTCTGTGAACATCCACAGTAACTCTTTCTGAATGGATGGATAATTTTGGACACTGGGAATTGGTTGTGCATGTGTGTAGCCACACATGTGTGCACATGCACACATGTCTGTACACATGCATACACATGTGCATGCATGCATATACACACAGAATACTCTATACTACCCATCCTGCATATATTTTTGCCTTCCTTTAGTGACTGACCATTTGTAAAGCTTATCTAATGCCCATGAAAACATTCTCATCTTACTGTAATATCTAATCTAATAAAAGAGTAATATGCAAATTTACCCTCACTCCATCACATCCATAAGCCACGCCCATCAACCAATCAGGAGCAAATATGTAAATTAACTCAACTAAGATGACGGTGGCCACGGAGCTGGAGTTGCCCAGGGCAATGAAGGAAGCCAGGGCACTATGGGCCCTGAACTCTACTCAAGGCTACAAAGTTTCAATTATAGAAAATAAACAAACCCCAGATACCTACCGGGCTGGGATCTTGGGATGCCAGGGGCAACTCAGGCTTCAAGCGGGGGACCAAAGGAGCAAAGTTTCAATTATGAAGTTAAATAAAATCCCAGATAGCTGCTTCCAGCCAGGCACCCCAGTAGGCACCTGAACCCTGAAGGGGTTGTGGGCACCCTTAAACAGCCATTAACCCCTCACCCAGGCTGGCCAGGCACATCAGCAGGTGGATACCCACAGAAGGGTCCCAGACTGTGAGAGGGCACAGGCCAGGCTGAGGGACCCCCCTGAGTGCACAAATTTTTGTGCACTGGGCCTCTAGTTATATAATAAAAGGAAATGTTGGGGTTGGATTGTAGGGCTGCAAGCTGTGCCCGATAATAAGGTCCTCAGTTTATAGGTTAATTCTGCCAAAAATATCCTTACAGAGGCTGCCTTCTCAAGCATGTCAGAGAGAGGAGAATTTATTACCCAAGGCACTGCTGTCATAGGGAATAAAGGTAAGTAACTGCCCTGCAAATGTCTTGTGAAGGGGACACGCTTCTGTTGAAAGTTGGCAGCTGGCAGATGGGGGATGCAAGGGGAAGCTCAAGGCCTAGGAGACAGGGAGAGGACCCCCCACTTCCCCCGCCAGCTTATGTGTTTGGACATTTCCCATTTGGGGGCACTGTCATGGTCCCTTGGGGAATTCAGATTTTCAGCCTGGGCTGCACGTTTTGGAGTCTGTCTCCAAACAGCACTGTCACTATTACTGAGGGCTTGAAATGAGTGGTAGCCTGGTGACAAAGGGGATTAAAATGCCAAGAGTGTGACCGTTGAGTAAAAGCTGGCAATTAACCTCCATGACACCTATTATCCACTGGTTTTCTCAGAATTAGATGCCAACCCCAGATGAAGTTTTGACCCTACATTGCAGGCTCATGGTTTATGGTGACAATTAACATTCTGGGCCCAAGTTTCTGGGCAAAGCTTGAGAAATGTCTTTTTCTAACGTGTGCTCCACTGTCTCACCCTAAATACCCATCTTTGGGGACCTCTCACTGCAACATCATTTTTTGGGGACTCCATAATATTTTAGGATAAATGTTAAAACTATTGCAATGATATTAAAAAATACACACAAAAAATCAGAGCCTTATACAAGATTTCAATTTACTTCTCTCTCACATAACACTTTAGTTTTTGGAAAATGGCACAGGCTGGGCAGGCAACTCTGGTCTGTTGAGCCCTGGTCCTCAGGACCCAGGTGACTTCTCTCCTGAATCAACAAATATTTTCTGTGCAGGCCCGGACGGCAAATATTTCCAGCTTTGAGATCCAAATGGCCTTTGTTGTGATTACTCAATTTTGTCATTGCAGGATTAAAGCAGCTAGAGACTATGCACAAGCAAAGGGACATGGTTGTGTGCCAATAAAACTTTATTGACAAAAACAAGTGGTGGGCAGGATTTAGTGGTTCAACCAGAACCAGAGCAATGCAGTCTAGTGGAAATATAATGTGAGCCACATATATAATTTTTAACTTTCTAGTAGCCCCATTTAAAATAGCACAATGAAGCAGGTCAAATTCATTTTCATATTACATTGTATTTAACTCATAGCTAAAATTGTATCATTTCAGCATGCAATCAAAATAAATAAATATTAGTGAACTATTTTACATTCTTTCTCTGGTACTGAGTCTTTGATACCCAGTGTGCATTACATACTTGCAGAGGTCTATTTGGACAAGCCACATTTCAAGTGTGTTGATGGCTTTTCTGATGGTGCAGCCCTGCTTAAAGCTGGCTCATTGACACTACCTTTGCATTCCATCTCATGGGATGGGAGGGAAGGGGAGCATGAATCCAATTTTTGTAGAGTCAAGACTCCAAAGTCACATACGTCATTTTCCTTGACTTAATGTTGGTCAGAATCCAGTCACGTGGACACATCCAGCTGCAAAGGGCAGTGGGGAAGGTGGTTTCTGGCCGGATGGCCATGTGTTCTGCTTGGCAGGAAGAGTTCTATCACTTCACCAAGAGGAGGGAGGGGAGAAAGGTATTGGTTGATTTTCACCGGACCATTTACGTTTTATTTAACTGTTCAACAGTTTTCTCTCTGATTCTGAAACCAGGCTTTGGCTGAGGGTGGTCCTGAAAGTCATTCTGTTGGCATCGGAGTGACAGGGGTTTCTGTTTGTATCCTCTTTCTCTCCCTCCTCCGCCATTCTTCCCTCTACCATTCTTCCTGGTTTCTCTCCATCTCCTGCACCAATACGCTGTCTGTATTAGTTTCGTAGGGCTGCTGTAACAAATGACCAAAAGCTTAGTGATTTAAACAGCAGAAGTTTATTCTCTCATAGTCCTGGAGGCCAGAAGTCCTAAATCAAGGTGCCAGCAGGGCCAAACTCCCTCCAAAGTCATACGGGAGACTCTTGGCCTAGCTCCTGGCCTTTCTTGGCTTGTAGATCCATCATTCCAATCTCTGCCTCCATCTTCTTTGTATTTTTCTCTGTCCTCCCCTCTGCTTATAAGGATGCCAGTCATTGGATGTAGGGTCTGCAGTAAATCCAGGATAATTTCTTCTTAAGATCCTTAATTAGTTATACCCGCAAAGACCCTGTTTACAAATAAGGTCATATTCTGAGGTTCCAGGTGGACATGGAGTTTGGGGACACTATCTAATTCACCATATTGTCTGACTAGGACTCTGAATCACAAACAACCACGTTCCCCACATGTTCCTGAATTTCTGCTGTTTTAAACCCCTTGCATGTAGGAAACCCAGCACCAGAGCAGAGCTCAGGGAGCTTCTTGAGGACCTCTCAATGGCAGGAGGACCCCGAAAAGAGCAGAAGGCCCTCAGCACTGCAGGTGGCAGAGGGAGGTGAGGGACAAGGTGTGTAGAAGCAAACCTGGCACTTGGCACATATCCACAGATGGCAAATTTATAAAACACTTTGGATCCTGAGATAAAATAACAACGAAAGAAAACCACTAAAGAACAGGATCACCCTGTCTAGTTCTCATACCCAGAATAAGTGTGTCTTCGAGCATCTCCTGACAGCTGCTGATTACCTAGCAAAATGCCTTTATCCCTGACTTGTGCAATGTTGATTTCTACAGATGTGGAGTTAAACAATCACGTCTGAAAATTCCTCTTACTCCACCATGAACAGACACATGGAAAGCTGGCAACTTTGGTAGTTTTGCAAGTTAAAAAAAATACCTGACTTCCTTGCAATTCTTAGAAAATAGATTTCTTGCTTTTGCTTCTAAGTTTCTGTGTGTGTGTGTGTGTGTGTGTGTGTGTGTGTGTTAGCTGTGAAGGGGGAAGAATAGTGACAGTATCTGAGATGTGGCCTCCCCTCTCTCTCTCCAAGTCCTGTTGATTTTATCTCCTATCTCTTCATTCTGTCCTCTTCTCTCCACTATCCTTTTTCAGCCATTCTAATTGGCCAAACCACAGCTTCTTGCCTTCCTACAATCCATTTTTTCTATGGAGGTTAGAGTGACTATTTTGAAACCCAAACCTGATGATGTTAACTTCTTGCTACTAAGCTATGCTGTATTCCTATTGCTCCTAGAATAATAACAAATGTGTGTATGGCACTGACGAGTGTCAAGCACTCTTGTAAAAAGTTTTATATACACCAGTATTAATTAATTTAATCCCTCCATTAATATCCCCATATTTCACATGAGATTAAGTAAGTCATAGAGTGGGGACGCAAACCCAAGGAGACAGGTTCCAGAATCTGTCCTCTTATCTGCTGTTCTGGACAGTGGCCAAGTGGCCTTTGAATCTCTCTATGATGGCCTAGCCACGTTACCAACTTTCTCACTCCCTGGTTCTACTTTCTTGTATCTCTGCTGCTGTCATTCACCACAGGAACTTTGCACAAACTCTGATCTGCTGTGCACACTCTTCCTTTCTTTTCTTTTAAAAAAAAATCCTCACCCAAAGAGTGAGGCAATTTTTAGAGAGACTGGAAGGGAAATGAGGAAGGGAAAGAGAGAGAGAGAGAGAAGAGAGAGAGAGAGAGAGAGAGAGAGAGAGAGAGAGAGAGAGAGAGAGGAAACATTGCTGTGAGAGAGACACATAGATTGCTTGCCTCATGCATGAACCCCAAATCAGGGGCAGGGATTGAACCTGCAACCCAGGTCATGTGCCCTTGACTGGGAAACTAACTTATGACACTCCAGCGCACAGGCAGACGCTCTAATCTTTGAGAACACCAGCCAGGGCCACACTCTACCTTTCTGTCTTAGCAAAGGTTAACTCTTCCCAGACCTCAATTCAAGAACACCATCCACGATCTCCCCCCGTGGATCAAATCCCCACAGAGAGGCCTCCAGGGCACCTCGAACTTCTGCACATCACACACCCCAGCTCTACCTCTCCTTGGTTTGGGTGACTAGTTGATAACACTCCGGCCTCCCCTGCCCCACCTCCTCCAACCCAGTTGCCAGCTTCATGAGGACAGAGTTTCTGCTCTCCACTGTCCCTCCAGGGCTTAGCATGGGGTCTGGCTCACAATTATTTGCAGAATGGAAATGGATGAAGAGGATGTTGGTGAATCAATGGTGTCTGATATCAGGGTACTTACTGATGAGGATTACAGAGAAGCTAACTAGCTCTAGCTGGTTTGGCTTCGTGCAAAGAGTGTCGGCCTGTGGACCAAAGGGTCCCAGGTTCAATTCCAGTCAAGGGCATGTATCTTGGTTGCAGGCTCCTCCCCGCCCCGGGCTCTGGTCAGGGTGTGTGCAGGAGGCAACCAATTGATGCGTTTCTCTCACATAGATGTTTCTCTATGTCTTTCCCTCTCTCTAAAAATCAATGGAAAATATCCTCAGGTGAGGATTAAAAAAGGAAAGAAAAAAGAAAAGCTAACCAGAGGTGAGAGGACTAATACTGTGGTTTTGTTGTATTTCTTTCAGTTCTTAGTGTGACCTGCCCTCGTTGGCTGGAATGCGCAGAGCAGGGAGTGAGCAGGCTGCTGCGGAAAGAACCTGGGTCTTGAAGCAGAAAGACCTTGAGAGAAAGTCTTTCCTCGGGGCTGATGTTCTGCCATATTTCTGTGTGTTTCAGATGCTCTTTTTTCCTTCAAATTTTAATGTTTTTGAAAGCGCAATCAATCTTACAACAGAGCTGTACACTTAATGAAGTGTGTTTTTTGTTGGTCCCTGTAAAACACTTACGAAATCAATGGCGAGTCCCACAGTCAATGGCATTTTGGAATTGAGGTAATTCTATTTGTGGCCTTGGGTAAAGTCTTTGCTTTCTGAGTCCTAATTTCCTTATCTATAAAAGGGCAGGGTTGTCATAAATATTGGAGATGAATATAATGGCCTCAGCACAGTGACTGGTGGCTCTAATTCATCAACAGCAAGTCTATTATGGGTTTCATAAAATATGTGTCAGATTAGTGTTTTGCTAGAATAATCCATATCCTCGCATGGTCAGTCACACATTTGGCTACTCACAATTTTAAAAAGGAAATGAGAGAGAAGATGGTAGGGGCTCTTTCTTTTTTACATTTTAATTAATGCTGCATAAAACCTCTTCCCAGTGTCTCTGCTTTGTGAGGCAAACCTTCCCCACCCATAGCCCCAGGAGAGGCACTCACTGGTCACTAGAGTGTGCTCTTAAAGCTGTTTTTTCCTTTCCCCACTTTCTAAAGCCTTTACAAATAATCTACACAGGACCTTGCTTCTACTTTCCATTAAGAATTGTACGG
Organism: Murina feae; assembly: GCA_004026665.1. Taxonomy (NCBI): domain Eukaryota; kingdom Metazoa; phylum Chordata; class Mammalia; order Chiroptera; family Vespertilionidae; genus Murina; species Murina feae. Next base: position 3,804 of record PVJC01051143.1, on the reverse strand, counting down.
GATTTGACTCATCGCCGAAGCACATCTTTTTAAAAGTCAGGGCAATTACTTGTTCTATTTCTACATCCATTGCTCTTTCCAGTTTATTCTTGGTAAGCATTCATCAGCGCAGTTATATTTCAGTAAAGGATTCTATTTGCTCCAAACCAATAACTGGAGTATAATCTCGGGAAACTCATCTGCAGTCTTCATTGACGTCACCGTTGTTCATCAACTTGAGCCAGGACAGGAGAAATCATATAAATTAAGCCTTTAGATGATTCTGTGAAAAATTATGCCTTTGCGAAGGCCCTGACATTGCCCTTAAAAATATCACAAGACCAATAAATAGCTGTCTTCACCATATTTAACTTGGCAGACGCGTGTGTACTAAGAATAATCGAGAAAACATCTATTTGGATTAAAAACAGAAAAAGCAACTGCTGAGTGAGGGCAGGGGAGGAGTAGAAAGTGGACTGAGCATACTTTTCAAGTAAAGAAATCCAAATCCCTCTTCTGCTGATTGGAAGAGCCAGCACAGTGGAAGTCAGAGCTCAGAGCATACCTTTTCCATTGACCAACTCTTGTGGATGTTGGTCAATCATTCTTTCTCTCTATTTATGCTGTTAGGATGAAGTTTCCCACTATTTGCCGTAGAACACATTTCCTCATCTTTTAAGAGTTAAGTTTTGGAAATAGCAAAATACACTGAGGGCAAAGTTGGGCAAATAAAGTTGGTGATCAAGTGGACTAATGAGAGAGAGAGAGAGAGAGAGAGAGAGAGAGAGAGAGATATTAAAAAGGGTACTTCAGAGGATCTCAAGGTGAGATTATCCTGGGTTATCCAAGTGGGCCTTGAATCCAATGACAGTGTAAGACGGAGCAAAAGGAGAGTTGAGACAGCGAAGAGGAGAAGGCCATCTGAAGATGAAGGCAGAAATTGGAGAGGTGCAGCCAGGGAACACCTAGAGCCAACAGGGTTGGAGCAAGCAACAGAACATTCTCTCTTGCTGCCTTTGGAGGGTGCCCAGCCTGCCGATACCCTGATTTCAGATTTCTGTCCTACACAACCAAGAGAATGAACTCCCTTTTAAGCCACCATTTGCGGTAATTTGTTGCAGCAGCTCCAGAAAGTTAATATGCTGGTGTTCTTTTTTTTTGGCTTAAAACTTGGTTTCAAGACAATTTCCAAAGAAAAAGGAAATTTAAAACTGATTTGAGCCGTGACAGTATCATTGAAATAAGTGTCTGTTTTCTTTCAAAGTTTACTTAAGTTAACGTCTCTCCACGTGTATCAAGTAGGTCCAATGAAGGAAACCACTTTGGGTATTTACAGAAAGGGAATATATTAAAGGAACTTGTTACAGCACTGATAGAGTGAGACAAAGAGGGAAGAGACAAAGAGGAAGCCCAGAGATGCAGCCACAGAAAGCTATGACTGCACATGGGGAGGAGGTGGTGGTCTGAGATCAGGGCATCCACAAAGAGTTGGAACCAAGGTGGGCTGATGGGGCAGGAGATGCCACCTGAGGTGGATGTGGAGGTGGAAGAAAGAAACCCCCCAGCTTCTCCTCCCTCTGCCCTCCCATCCTTCTCAGTCCCTCTTATTGGCTGAACTAGAGATAGACAATCATAAGGGCTTATTAAGTGAGATCATGGACGAGTGGGATGTGGAAAGGCAGAGAGCTCCAGGTAGAGGGAATAGTTTGAGCAAACACTCAGGTAGAGAAAAGCACTGTTATTGGCCTGGCAGTAACAGCACACCAAAGGTTGTCCAAATGAAACATTCCTCTGAGACGAAGTCACTCAAATCCTATAGGGTCAATTACTTCCTGCAATCGCACCCCTGGCTGCTGTGGGGCCCCATAGTACAAAACAATGGACATGGAATTATAAAGAAGAGTCAAAAGCCAGTCAACAGTTTATGGGAAACATTGCATGTAAATGAAAGCTTTGAGTGAATAATCTAGTAAACACAATTATAAGCAATTCAGGCATGCTTGGAAGATGAGATGAGCCTCTTACCAAATTTAATGATTTCAAATTACTGAAACACTTTAGGGTACCACCATGAGTTAGTGGTGCCTTGGAGTTTCAGGTATCCATTTCAAGACAAGTAATAGGACCAGTTTTTATTGGGTTAACAGAGATAACCCCAATAACCCTACAAGGATTTACTGAGTAGAAACCCAGCAAGACCCACCAGATTCAAATCTCTGCCTAGAAGAGCAATCTTTCTCCATCTTATCACAGGTCATTCTAAGCTGAGAACTGTATGAAAAAAGGGGATAAAATGAAAAGATGAGAAGTGAGAATTAGATTCATATAGTTATTTCTAAGCTGAGCCCCACTGCCTTTAAATATATCTGATTTCTTAACTTGTGAAGGGATTTCATCTGTACTTTGAAAAATGGAAATTTAGATGATTAGCACTAGAATGTTTTTTGGTTTGCTTCTAATTTTTAAAAAATGTGATAAAATGAACATACAAGATTATAATTCAACTAGAGTTCTGATGCATGAAATTCGAGCATTGGGGTGGGGGGGCGGGTTGTGTCCCTCAGCCCAACCTGTGCCCTCTCACAATCTGCAACCCTCAGGTAGGGTCCCTAGGCCTGGCCAGCAATCAGGGCCTATTGGGTCTTTCCTTCTCCTGGGTGCCAGCAGCTGGCCCCACTCCTGCCACTGCCACTGCTTGCCATCTGTGTGGCACTGCCCCCTCTTCCCTGCCACCAGGCACCTCCTTCTATAGGTGACAGGTGTGGAGTGTGATTGCTTGGCTGACCTGGGCCTCCTTCTGTGAGGTGATCGATCACGGGGCCCCCAGATTGATTGCCCCACAGAGGGAGGCCCCACTCACCCACCACAGCACTGCCAACCTGGTAGCCTGGGCCTCCCTCTGCAAGGTGATGGATCATGGCCCCTGGGATCGATCACCCAGCAGAGGGAGGCCCTGCCCACCCATCTGGGGCTTCACAATCCATCTCTGCACAGAGGATGCGTGAGCTTCCCTTTTTGGGGCAATCGTGGAGCCCCCACCCCCATCGATTACCCCACTGGCTGGTGGCCTGGGCCTCCCTCTGGGGGGTGATTATGAGGCAATGGTGCCCCCCACCTCCTATTCTTGGTGGGATGGAGCCCCCACCCCACCAATTGCATCACACTCGCCTTGGCTGGCCTGGTGCCAGTTCATGTCATAGTGTGGTTGTCCAGAAGGTCGTCCAGACGGTCGTTCTGCTGTTCTGTCGTTCAGTCGATTTGCATATCATGTTTTTATTATTATAGATATTTGTATGCACTACACAGTGTTCACCACTGTAAGTCTAGTTATCAGCCATCACCATACAATTGATCTCCTTCACCAATTTTACCCTCTCTCCACTGCACTTTCCCTCCAGTAACCACAGGTCTGTTTTATGTATCTGTGAGTTTGTTCTTTTTTTTTTTTTTATCTTTATTGTTCAGATTATTACAATTGTTCCTCTTTTTTCCCCCATAGTGCCCCTCCTCCCATTTCCCACCCCAACCTCTGTCCTTGCCCCCCCACTGTCCTCATCCATAGGTGTACAATTATTGTCCATTCTCTTCACGCACCCCCAACACCCTTAACCCCCGAAAATTGTCCATCCACTCCATTCTATGCCTCTGATTCTATTCTATTCACCAGTTTATTCTGTTCATCAAATTTTTTATTCACTTGATTCTCAGATTCACTCGTTGATATATATTTGTTGTTCATAATTTTTACTTTCCTTTTTCTTCTTCCTCATTCTCAAAGGATACCTTTCAGCATTTCATATAATACTGGTTGGGTGGTGATGAACT
>PVJC01051142.1:0-11567 GCA_004026665.1 Murina feae | reverse complement strand
TTCCTTCCTTCTTCCCATTCTCCTTTCAAGCTCTACCAGCTCCCCCTTTATAACTTTTCTTCCCTCCCTCTTTTTCTTTCATCCTACCTTTGCCATACATTCTTTACTTACTTCTACTGTTTTAATACCTATCTATCTACCTGCCTAATTACCCACTATCATTTATCTTGTTTTCTTTTCTGATTTCTACTTTTAAAATTTGTCCCCAGTACACAACTATACTTGGTTTTCATTATAGGCCCTACAGTTCCCTTATACATCCTCTTTTTTTAACTCTGCTGTCCATTGACTCTTTTATAAAGTTCTTCCCTCCATCCTGTCCCACCTCTCCCCCACCTGGTTACTTCCCCCAAACTCTCCCTGGCTGCTGCTCCGCCTGCCCCCTGCCCATCTCTCCATCTCCTGGCTCCCCTGGGGGTTCATCCCAGCTCTGAAGGGAGACAGGGCCTCTCACAGGAGACCCCTGCCCCTGTGTAAGAGAAAATGGAGCCAGCGAGAGAGTGGGCCCAGGAGGCGTGTGTGAGAAAAAGGGAGCAGTTCTCCTTCCCTCACTAAAGCTTCCCTCATTAAATCCTCCAGCTGCCCAGCCAGCCCACCACTGCTGCGGCTCCGATGGGCCTGGGTGGGTCATAGGAAACACATGCACGGAGGCTTAGCAGCTTCTGTGCTTGTGTGCCCCTGGACCCACCCAGGCCCATTGCAGCCCCTGGGGCGGCTGGCTGGTCCCACCCCCGCATTGGCTGCGATGGGCCTGGGTGGGTTTGAAGGAGGCTTAGCAGCCTCCGTGCGTGTGTGCCCCGGGACCCACCCAGGCCCATCGCAGCCCCTGGGCCGGCTGGTTCCACCCTCACTGTCATGGGCCTGAGTGGGTCCCGCGGAGGCTTAGCAGCTTCTGTGCGTGTGTGCCCCGGAACCCACCCAGAGGTTCCCAGACTGATCGCAGCCCCTCCGCCGGCTGATCCCGCTTCCCCCGCGATGGGCCTGAGTGGGGTTGCTCTGAGGCTTAGCAGCCTGCGTGCCTGTGCCTCGCGACCCACCCAGGCCAATCACAGTCTCTGGACCAGCTGGCCGCCCCCGGGGCTGCGATGGGCCTGGGTGGGTGGCCCGGAGGCTTAGCAGCCTCCGTGCGTGTGTGCCTCGGGACCTACCCAGGCCGATCACAGTCCCTGGGCCGGCTGGTCGCCCCCGCTGTGATGGGCCTGAGTGGGTAGCTCCGAGGCTTAGCAGCCTCCGTTCGTGTGTTCCCTGGGACCCATCCAGGCCCATAGAAGCCCCGGGTTGGCTGGCTGCTCCCTCCCTCGGCTGCCACCTCTATTTGCGGCAGAGGCCGCAGTCTGTGGCTTCTTCACGGCTCCCGCCTCCGCCATCTTGACTGGACTATTTTGCATATAGTCCCTCTGATTGGCTGGTGGGCATGGCTTACCCCGTCCCGAAGAAACGGTTAATTTTACTATTTCCCTTTTATTAGTTTAGATGGTATTTCTCTGTTGATGGGCATATACTTTTTGTTGAAAGGGTTTTGATATTTTGTATAGCACTGCAATGAACATTTTTTACATGTTATTACAGTAGTACTCAAAATATGGTCTTTAGACCCCTGAGAGTCAATGAAAATCTTTCAGGGCGTCTGTGAGTTCAAAACTATTTTATAATAACACTAACACATTATTTGCCTTTTCACTGTGTTTACATTTGCACTTATGATGAAAACAAAACAAAACAATTAAATAAAATGTTGGCACCAGAGCACAAATCAAGGCAGTGTTTCCCAAATGTCTTGGTAATCATTGTATTATTTATCAGGCATAGAAAAATATGCTAGTTTCTCTTATAACTGTTCTTGATGAAGCAGTAAAATTACTATTATTAGATTTTGTCCTTTTATATGCGTTTTTTAATGTCATATACGATGAAATGGAGAGTGCCTATAAGTCAGTTCAACTTACCAAAGAATAATGTTTGTCTTGCAGAGAAAAGTAATTGTGGGATTTTTTTAAATTGAGAAATGAAACTGGCTTTTTTTTTTTCTCATGGAATACCATTTTTATTTGAAGGAGCAATTGAGAAAGTATGGTTGGGTATTTGGCAGATACTGTCTTAAAAATGAAAGAACTAAACCTGTAAATAGCTATTTGTTACTGATACAAGATAATAGCTTGTAAATTCAAAGTAAATAGCTATTACTGATACAAGATCTGAACTTTCATTGAAAACTTTCCTCATAAATAAGGACCTTTCTGATGAAAGTAGTGGTGTTATTAAGGGATGAGTATTTTGATAGTGTATAATTAAATTTGTCAATATTTGGAAGATGGGGTTATTTCCAGTTTTCAACACTACATACATGTTGAAATATGTGAAAAAATGTGTTTTCCTTTTCCTATAAAGATGGATGCATCTGGACCCTCAGAAAGTGATATGCCAAGTCGGGCACGACCTAAGAGCCCAAGAAAACATAATTACAGGAATGAAAGTGCCCGTGAAAGCCTTTGTGATTCTCCTCACCAGAATACTTCAAAAGTAAGTTGTTAATAAAGTATAGTTAATGATTTTTTTTTTCTTGATTTCAGAAAGGAAGGGAGAGGGAGAGAGGAATAGAAATATCAATGATGAGAGAGAACCATTGACAGGCTGCCTCCTGCACACCCTCCACCAGGGATTGAGTCCACAACCCTGGGCATGTGCCCTTGACCAGAATCAAACCTGGATCCTTCAGGCCACAGGCCAACGCTCTATCCACTTAGCCAAACCAGCCAGGGCTAGTTAATGATTTTAATCTGTCCTTTAGTTTGATGCTTGGATATCTTGGTTTTGTACTTGTTTCATCTTGTACTATTTGAAAATAGCATTTTTTGTTGTATTTGGGTTAACGATAAATTTAAGTTCATTCAAGGAAATGTTTTTTAGTTATAAATGTTTTATTTAAACTTTTCTTTTAAAAATCAACAAGTGTTTTGGATGTAAAATGGTTAAATGGTCATATTTATTATCTCCCTCCCTCCCCCCATTTATACCACACATTTACTGAACCAAGTGCAAATCACATACACAGATGTTTAAAACATCGATAGCTCTTGCTCTCAGTGAGCTTATAGTCTTGCCCTAGAAAGTAGATAGACAGATGCTATTCACACTGGATAGTGAATTGTCCAGTACAATACGAGAACCCAGAGAAGGAGCTTCCTTATTGCATGTGTCTGAAAAGTGCTCTTTTTTCTGTTTTAAATGTTTTCTTGTGATTAAATTTGGAAAACATAATAATGAAGATAATCAGCACCGGCCAGTATTAACATTAATAACACTTAAAAATTTTTCCATGAATATTTCTCAGCATAAAAATATTTTTACTTTCCTGAGATCCATTTTAGAACACACTTTAAAATATTCTTTCTTTAGTTCTGATTTTTCTAACTTTCACAAAATAAAAATTTTTAGCAGATGATTGTATTTCTTTGCATGAATAGTCCTTAATTACCTTAACCATTTCCATTTTGGGTTTAGCTCTTAGGCTATAAATAAAAATTGAGCCCAAACATTGTGCTTTATAAAATTATGTCTTTCATTGAATTTATATGTGATTTTACAATTTGTTTAAACTTTTTAAAAAATATATATTTTATTGATTTTTTACAGAGAGGAAGGGAGAGGGATAGAGAGTTAGAAACATCAATGAAGGAGAAGCATTGATCAGCTGCCTCCTGCACACTCCCCACTGGGGATGTGCCCGAAACCAATGTACATGCCCTTGACTGGAATTGAACCTGGGACCCTTGAGTCCACAGGCCAACACTCTATCCACTGAGCCAAACCAGTTAGAGCTGTTTGAACTTTTTAAGTTGAAACCAAAGATATTGACTGAATGATGGCAAAACATTTTTCTTCCTATTGCAGAGAAAAAATTATTTTGAATCTGTTCCTGAAATCCAGTATTGACTTTTGGGTTATAAGCTACTTTATTTATTTATTTTTTTCCAAAAAGAATTTAATGTAACTTGAAAATAGTTTGTACTAATATTATTCTTTCATTTTTCATATTGCAAGGCCAAGCCTTTTTAGCTGGGATTGATAAAATCTAATTTTGCAGTTGGTTAACTTCTTATTTTAGTAGGTGCTAGAGAAACATTCAGATTTAATGGCAGATTAATATTTTCAGTTATTTTTAATAAACATTTGTTTTAAGTTATGAATCATAAGCTAACATTTAAATTAACAACTGAACAACTAAATGTTTAATTTAGTCAAACCATATTTCAGAAGGAAATACTATTTTCTCACATTCATAAGTAATGGATGAATGTTTACATGTGCAGGAACCTGAAATACTGTTTGTGATATATTCCCAGCAAAGAAAATGAAATTTTGTTCATAAACGTCACTGTTGTTGATGAGGTGATTTCAGGTGTCCCTCAGTGGATGAGTGGAGAAAAATTAGTAGTACATATAAACAAAGGAATATTACTCAGCCATAAAAAAGAATGAAATCTAATCATTTGTGACAGTGTGGATGAACCTAGAGGATATTATGCTAAGCTAAATAAGTCAGTCAGAGAAAGACAAATACCATATGCACTTATGTGGAATCTAAAGAACAGAATAAATTAATAAGCAAAATTAAAATAGACTCATAGATAACAGAGAACAGACTGATGCTTGCCAGAGGGGAGGAGGGTTGAGGAACTGGGTGAAAAAGGTGAAAGAGTTTAGAAGTACAAGTTGGTAGTTAAAATATAATAATGGGAATATAAAGTACAGCGTAGGAAATATAGTCAATAATCTGCACTAATAAAAGCAGAACATGCAAATTGGCATCACTCCGCTACGCCCACCAGTCAATCAGGGTGAGTATGCAAATTAACCCAACAAAGATGGAGGTTAATTTGCATATGCAGACATGGAGCGAAGACTGAAAACTACTGAAGAGGCTTGGCTTCTCCGCTGCAGCTGGAGCAGAGAAGCCAAGCCTCGCCGCTGAGGCCGGACCAAAGGCCTGGGTCCCAGGTGCCAGAAGAAAACTGGTGCTGGCAGCCAGGGGAAGGAAGGCCAATTGCACAAATCTTTGTGCAACGGGCCTCTAGTCTATAATAATAAAAGTGTAATATGCTAATTAGACCAGACGTCCTTACTGATGAAGCCAGGGCTGTGAGGGAAGCCGGGGTCCTGGGTCCCAGGTGCCAGAGGGAAACCAGTGCCGGCAGCAGGAGGAAGTCAGACCTACTCTTGTACGAATTTTGTGCATTGGGCCTCTAGTACTGTAATAATGATGTATGGTATTAGGTGGGTAAAAAATATCAGGGGGGTGGGGAACACTTTGTAAAGTACTTCAAACTAATCTATATAAAAGCCTAAGTGACCGTCCAACTGTCCGACTGGTAGCTATGACATGCAATGACCACCAGGGGGCAGATGCTCCAACCAGTAGCTGTAGCGCACACTGACCACCAGTGAGCAGACACTCAACACAGGAGCTGCCGAGCTGCAGTGACTTGGCAGCTGCGGTCTTGGCAGCTGCGTTTCTCCAGTGACGCACCAGAACCAGAGAGGAGGGAGCCCGATATCAGGGTTCATCACCCAAGAACTGCCCTCTTGCAATTCGGAGAGGCAGTTTCGGCCCAATCCCCACAGGTCAGGCCAAAGGTCCCCCACCAGTGTACTTGCCTCTAGTACAAAATAATATTGAATGTAAACTATAAGTGGAAAAAAGAAAATAGAAAAAGCATTGGGAAAAAAAGGAATGAGGTAATTTACTGAATTATACAAGGAAGTGATGCAATTTGTGATACCTGAACTATTGGTTATAAGATTTCTGCTTCTGAACCATGGAAATGTATGCCTCTTTCTCTCTATTCAAAATGCTTCTTTTGCTGGGAAACATCTGTGCTTTCCCTCCTCAATTGGTTTTTTTATTCTTGCTGCCAATAAGCAAGTTAAATGAGTTCAAAGTCTTTTTTACCTTTGTATGTTAGTAACCTTCAGCTAACAAATGAAGCTATTCTTTGCTAGCTGAAGGTAATGAATACTTGCATCAGATTTAAGCTTTAAGGTAGGCAGGTACCCTGATGCTTAGCGTACCCTCAGCTTTTCCTTACAATGAATTTTTTTTTTAAGTTGTCTGTTCTGAAGATTTGGTTATCAGTTTAAGTGTATTAAGTTATAGATAGCATTAAGACTGTATAAAGGTATGCTTTTTATTTCTTTTTATAGCCTCTTCTAGAAAACAAACTTAAAGCATTCAGTATTGGAAAAATGAGTACAGCTAAGCGAACTTTAAGTAAGAAGGAGCAAGAAGAATTGAAGAAAAAGGTAATGTTTAAAATGTATTTTGAGTGATCCTTGGAAATAAGCGTATCCAAAGTGACAGTAAGTGTATGGACAGTAGAGATACATTTTTCAGAGATTTTTGACTGCCAGTGTATTCTTAGATGCTACCTCCAGTTCAAGTCCATGACACAAGGTCTAGTCAGAGGAGTCCAGCTTCTATCCCTGTCTTCATTGTTTTCTCTCTACTATATAATAATTTTGATTATTTTCTGGTCTATTTTATACATAAATGTGTATGTGTATATTGCACCTTACTCCTTTTTTAGGTTCACAGTAGCATATAGTTTACTTTTTTCATCTTGCTTTTTTCACTTAACATTATGTCTTAGAGATTACTACAAGTATATTGAATTTTTTTTTTAAGTATTTGTGTAGATATGCAATAGTTTATTCAGTGAAAATCCTATTTGTTTTGGTCTTTTGACATTTCAGGTAGTGCTGCTATGGATAGTTAATGTGCATACGGTTTTTTCTTTGCTAGTGAATCATTGGGACATATTCCTGTAAGTGACATCACTGGGTTGATGGTAAACACATAAATGTAGCTCTCTGCTAAATATTGTCAAATTGCTCTCTCTAAGGGCAGGGCCAATTTGCTTTCCTGTCAGCAGTTACTGAGAGATAGTTTCCTCATAGCCTGTCAACAAAGGATGTTATCCAAGAAATTTTGCCAACCTGTTAGGTGAAAATAGTATCTCAGTATAGCTTTAAATTTGCATTTCTTTTATAAATAAATAAGGTTGAACAACTTTTCTTGTGTTTGTTTCTGTGACTGTCTGCTCCTAACTAATCTTTCTGTAAGTTAGTAGGTTACCTATATTTTTCGAAACCTTGTATATTATGTATATTAACACTTGATCTGTGATATAAGGTGCAGTGTTTTTCCCCCAGTTTATCGATTGTCTTATTTTGCTTCCGTTGTTTTCTCATGAGTAAAGTACTTATTATGTAATCAGGTTTATGGGTCCTTCCTTTAGGGTTCTCTTTTTTTTTTTTTTAGTCAAGTTTTTCCTACTCCCAACTTATAAAGGAATTTCTTCAATTTTTCCTAATATTTACATGGTTTTATTTTTTTAATTAAATCTGTGTATAATATGAATAATTAGTTCATTTTTATCTCTTTTAAGGTAGCCCCCACCGTCATTCACTGAAAAGGCAATTTCTTCTTCGCTGATTTGAGATGTCACTTTTATTGAATACTAAATTTTCACATGCTATTGGATTCTCTACTTTCTATTCTGTTCCAGTGGCCTTTTCTATCCAAACATTTTTGAGGACATAGTTATAATGTTCAAGGTTCATAGTTCAAGGTTCTGAGTTGTTTTTGTTTTTTGTTTTTAATGCCAACTGTCTGGATATAATGCTGCTTCAGTTTCTAATATTTATGTCTTCAGTGGTTTGGAAAGGAAATCTTTATATTTGTATTCACTAAATTAAATCATTGTGCCTTGGAAACAATATGAACATTAATAGAATAATATACTTTCTGAAGTCAGTTGTCATACAATTTGACCCTAGAATTGTCTCTAAACAAATTTACTTAGTGGGTCCTTTTGTGGTTCTACCATTTAGTCAAACCTCGTTTTTTCAGTGACTCCCATCTAGAAGAATTCAGTTCTCAACCTAGTTGTTCACACAAAAGATGTGAACCAAAACTTCAGTTTTCTACCTGACAAACTTTTTTATGCTGAAACCTCATCATAACAAAAAGGGAAGAATGCTTTTGTTGCTGGTCAGATCAGTGGATGATTAGCACAATATTAAAACATGATGACACCATCAAGTTTGCTAAGAGTGTGAAAATACTCACAAAACAACTATCACAGGCTATTGAATAAGTAGAAAAACTGTTGATTGGATAAATGAAAAGCAGGTAGCAACCATATATGAAAATTTTGTTTAAGGCTAATGGGTGGTTTGATAAATTTAAGAAAATAATTATTTACTTGTAGATTATGCAGTATATTAGACATATACTGTGTATGAGAAAGATTAAAATGGAATAATTTGAGGGCCTGGAACTGATTAATTCAATTTACATTATTTCATATGGGAAGGAATGATTTGATTTCCTAACAAATCACTTTTTAATCTTTCGGAATGAATTATGTTAGAGAACTGAGGTTTCACTATACCAGTAGAAGAGCAAAGCCTCTTAGTTTTGGTGTTAATTAATATGTAATATCTATGCCTTAGATTCCCTATTAAGACTGTTTAACCTACTTCTCCTAGTAAAGGGGGAGGTTTTGTTTACATTATTCCTTGATGAGTTTAAGCCTATGTACAATAATAATTTTTGTATTAGGCAGTATTAAAGTATTCATGTGTATTTAGGAGGATGAAAAGGCTGCTGCTGAGATTTATGAGGAATTTCTTGCTGCTTTTGAAGGAAGTGATGGTAATAAAGTGAAGACATTTGTGCGTGGAGGTGTTGTTAATGCAGCTAAAGGTAAGCATGAATACTATAGTCCTTGTGTAAACCCAAAAGCCTTGGTTGACTGACCAAGATATTTATGAAAGTTTGGTTGCTTTTGAATTTAATGTTTCCTTTCTATCAGCACCCTCTAGTGGTAATATTAATTATTAAAATAAGAGGCCAAATGTGGATTAATGGGAATTGGAGTCATATAAGCTTTAAAAAATTTACTATCTTCCAAATTTTAAGACAGTAGAACACTCTGCAAAAACATTAATATATTTTAGTTTTATTATAAATTTATTAAATTAGTATTTTTAAGACTATTATGTATCAGTACTAAAAGCATTTTATTTTTATTTTTAAATACAAATAGCAAGTAAGCAGAATTCAAATAATGTGAAATTAATATTGAAACTTAGTATTTTAAATTTCAGAAGAACATGAAACAGATGAAAAAAGAGGCAAAATCTATAAGCCATCTTCAAGATTTGCAGATCAAAAAAACCCTCCAAATCAGTCATCCAATGAAAGACCACCATCTCTTCTTGTGATAGAAACGAAAAAACCTGTAAGTCCTTCTTATGTAAGTGATCACTACTTATGTTGAGATGACACTGTCACTGGTACTTTTAGTACTTCCACTGTAAGCAGGACTTTGGTTTCTTTTTAATTCTTTTGTGACTAGATGTTGAGTTTTGGACCTTAATCTTCCTAGATGAGAGAGAATAAATCAGAATAGCACATGTAGAAAACAGTTCATGCTCTTTTAGCACTGAGCATTTGCTATTACAATAGTCATAGTATGTTGCGAGTGAAAAGTTGACTATATTTTAGTTGTAAATATAAAATATGGGATTGTATTTTTAAATAATTCTGAACTGACATATTTATATACTTTGGAAGACTAAATGTGTCCCATGTCCCACAGTGTGTCTGGTGCTTTGTACATTTTTGGAATTTATTTGGAGTTAATACCAGAATTAATGATAATCTCAATGCTAGAAAAGTTTTTATTTTTTGAGGGTGAGCTTTTTATGTGGGAAAGTAGATGTCATTTAAGAATCATCCTTATAAAGTATACAATTCAGTGATTTTAGAATATTTTTATTATTCCAGAAAGAAACTTTATACCTATTTTTAGTCATCATCAATCCCTGGCAACCACTAATATACGTTCTGTCTCAAACTTTGAATTTGTCATTTCTGGACATTTTACATAGATGGAATCATACAACACAAAAAACTCAGCCTTTTGTGTCTGGCTTCTTACATAGTGGGTTCATCTATGTTGTGGCATATATCAGTAGTAGTATTTTATTCCTTTTTATGGTTTGATGTTATTCCCATATTATGAATATACCACATATTGTTTATCCATTTATCTCTTGATGGACATTTGGATTTTTTCCACTTTTGGCTATTAGAATGATGCCTATATAAACATTCACATGTAGGCTTTTGTGTGGACATAACGTTTCCAGTTCTTTTATGTATACCTAGGAGTGGATTTGCTGGGTCATATGGTAACTATTTGTTTAACTTTTTGAGGAACTGCCAAACTCATTTCCAAAGTAGCTTTATCAGCAATGTATGAAGATTTCAATTTTTCCATATCTTCAACAACACTTGTTGAAGTTGTCTGCCTTTAAATTTATTATAGTCATCTTAGTGAGTGTTAAGTTGTACCTAATTGTATTTTTTTTATTTACATTTCCCTAATAATGCAGGACATTTTATATATTTATCATCTATTTATTATCTATTATCTATTTATAATCTTCTGTGGAAATGTTTTTATGGATTCTAGGCCCATTTTTCAATTTGCTTATTTACATTTTTTGTTGTTGTTGGGTTGTAAGAATAGTCTACACTTTTTGGAGTCAAGTTTCCTATCAGTGATATGATTTGCAAATGTTTTCTCCCATTCTGTGGGTTATTTTTGCACATTCTTGATAGTGTCGCTTGAGGCATAAAAGTTTAATTTATTTGAAATTCAGTTTATTAGTTTTTTTCTTTTGTCATTTGTGCTTTTGGTGTCTTGTCTGAAAAATTGTTGCCTAAGGTCATTAAGATTCACTCCTGTGTATTTATCTAAGAATTTTATAGTTTTAGCTCCTACATTTAGGTGTGTGAACCAGTTGAGTGAAATTTTTTATACAGTGGTGGGCAAAGTAGGTTTACAGTTGTGTGTATGTGAAACACAGCTTATTCTTGTATTATTATTTATTAACTAGAGGCCTGATGCATGAAGATTCGTGCAAGAATGGGCCTTCTTTTCCCTGGCTACCGGCACCCGGGCCTTCACTCCAGCCCTGCCGCCCTCCTGTAGCTCCCTCCACCCCCCGCATCTCTCCTCGTAGCAGGTGTCCTGCCCACGTTGGCCACTTCATGCCTGCATGCTGCCCAGAGGCCCAGGGTGGCCAGGGTGAAATACCTGCATCGTCGCTATGGTAGTGATGCAAATGTCCCAGCTCAACCACCACCATCTTAGTCACGTCAGTTTGCATATTCCCTCCTTATTGGCTGTGGGCGCCACCATCTTTGTTGTGGAATTAATTTGCATATCCCATCTTTATTAGATAGGAGTATTAGATAGTAGTACAACTATACTCCTACTTTTGTTCACCCCTTTATGGTGTGTAGTAGAATTCCAACTTCATTCTTTTTTGCATGTGCATATTCAGTTGTACCATTTGTTAAAAAGACTATGCTTCTTTGAATTATTTTGGCTCTTATAAAAGGTTAGTCTAAAAGCACTTTTAAAAATAATTTTTTTTAGGACTATTACATGCAACTTACAATATGTAAACATATATACTAGGAGCCCAGT
>PVJC01051141.1:0-11555 GCA_004026665.1 Murina feae | reverse complement strand
ACAAGGAGAGAATCTTAAAAGCTGCAAGAGAAAAGCAGTTAGTTACCTACAAGGGGGCACCCATACGACTGTCAGCTGATTTCTCAACAGAAACTTTGCAGGCCAGAAGGGAGTGGCAAGAAATATTCAAAGTGATGAATAGCAAGAACCTACAGCCAAAACTACTTTACCCAGCAAAGCTATCATTCAGAATTGAAGGGCAGACGAAGAGCTTCACAGACAAGGAAAAGCTAAAAGAGTTCATCACTACCCAACCAGTATTATATGAAATGCTGAAAGGTATCCTTGGAGAAGAGGATGAAGAAAAAGGAAAGTAAAAATTATGAACAACAAATACATATCTATCAACAAGTGAATCTAAGAATCAAGTGAATAAAAAATCTGATGAACAGAATAAACTGGTGAATAGAATCAGAGGCATAGAAATGGAGTGGACTGACAATTTTTGGGGGTTAAGGGTGTTGGGGGTGCGTGAAGAGAATGGACAATAATTGTACACCTATGGATGAGGACAGTGGGGGGGCAAGGACAGAAGGTGGGGTGGGAACTAGGAGGAGGGGAGCTATGGGGGAAAAAAGAGGAACAACTGTAATAATCTGAACAATAAAGATAAATTAAAAAAAAAAAAGCAGCTGAGTTGGGAGACAAAAAAAAAAAAAGGTCATGACATTTTTCACTAGAATTTGTTAAATTGTATTTCACACATAAAATGGCTTTCAAAGTCTCAACACTTAATTGTGATTTTTCCGATGTCCACACTTTATTTACCGTAGAAAAAACGCGTTCAGTCACAGCATTAGTTCCTGGTAAGGACAGCGCGTTATTATTTTAATTTTAATTTTAATCCTATATTTCTTAACACAAGTAACTTGTATTATTTTTCCTCTGAATTTTCCATAACGTAAGTCGTAAGTGTCACTTTCAAGGCTGGCGCTAGACTTTTTGCCGCCACTATAAAATATAAATAATACGAGTACTGTCTGCTAAATTCAAGAAAATTTATGTATTTATGAAATAAACTAGAGGCCCGGTGCACAAAAATTTATGCACTGGGGCCGGGGGGGCGTTGTTTCCTCAGCATGGTCTGTATCCTCTCACAGTCTGGGACCCCTCAGGGGATGTCCACCTGCTGGCTTAGGCCTGCTCCCTGGGGGGATTGGGCCTAAGCTGGCAGTCAGACATCCCTCTGGCAGCCTGGGAGCCCTTGGGGGAAGTCCACTTGCCAGTGGGGAGCAGGCCTAAGCTGCAGTCAGAAATCCTTAGTGCTGTTGAGGAGGCAAGAGAGGCTCCCACCACCACCGCTGTACTGGCAGCTGTCAGCCTGGCTTGTGGCTGAGCAAAGCTCCTCCTGTGAGAGTGCACTGACCGCTAGGGTCAGCTCCTGCATTGAGCATATGCCCCCTGGTAGTCAGTGTGTGTCATAGTGACCAGTCATTCCCAGTCATTCTGCTGTTAGGGTTAATTTGCATATTATCCTTTTATTATATAGGATAAAAATTACTTACCTAAATTATCTGAATAGCTGATTTGTAATGACATCACTTGTTTAGCTTACTAGCACTCAGTACGATGTGTATCATCTGAGAGACAGTTACAAAATGTTTTCGTCACTGCCAATCCCCAAAAGTGCCATTGTTCATTAAGTCCAAACAATGGTTGGTTGAATTCTAACAACTGATCAACAATGCGAACTTTGATAAGCAGTTCTCAACAATTATTTGTTATTAAAGTTTAACATTATAAAATTAACAAAAATAATATAAAACTCATATCCTGGCTAAATAGCCACATGGCTGCTGAAAACCGTATATTCCTTTCCCGTTCTCCCACCGTTCCCTAGCTTGTCATGCATTCTTCCAAAAATCGGGACTTTTAAAAAATGCTGCGGGACGCAGGACAAATTGTTAAAAATCGGGACTGTCCCACCAAGAGCGGGACGTCTGGTCACCTTATCCTAAATTGAACTCATTTGTACAGTTGGATAAAGTTCGCCTCTGCTCCCCTCATAACATGTGGCTGTATATTGAAAGAAATCCTGACTGCTGCTTATAATCCTGACCTTGTACTGATATGGGGGAATTCCGACTTTTGCCTCTTTCCCTTTTTAAAAAAAATTTTGTTTTATTGTTTAAAGTATTACAAAGACTGTTAAATAAGTCTCCAGTTTTTCCCTTGACCTTCCCCCCTCCTCCCCTACCCCCCCAGTGACTTGTGTCCATTGATTATGCTTATACGCATGCACACAAGTCCCTTTAAAAGCATGTCTTAGTTAGCAGCAACCTGTTTCCTGCAGAAAGTGAACTGCAACAGCACAGCATACAAGTGGCAGGCCCTCAACGTAGCCATGGGGACGCGATCCGGCAGCCAGCGGAAGCGCGTTTACCGGGCCTGCAGGCCGGCTGGCCCCGGGGCCGGAGGGCGGGCGGACACAGGCCCTGGCGGAGGGCCGCTCGCCCCTAGGACGGAACAAAGCCGGCGCGGAGTCCACGCGTCGCCTAGGCAACGCGGGCCTGTCCCCGCTCTGATTGGCCAGGCTCGGCGCGCGCGGGGCCTGCTGGGAGAGCACGTCCCCGCCGCCGCTCCGCCGGTTTGAACGTGGCGGGCCCGATGTGGGCGGCGGGGCGGTGGGGGGCTGCCCGGCCCCCTTCCGCCGCCTGGTTCCCGGCTGAGCGGAGCGCCCGGTCGCGGCCTTCCTCGGGCTCGGGCTCCGCGCTCTCGGCGGACGCCCGCGGGCGGGGGCTGGAGGCGGGGGCGGTGCGCTCGCCATCCCCGCCGCCGAGCTGCAGCGATTCCACCCGGTCGCTGTTGTCGCCCCTCTGCCACCAGAGCTTCGCGTTTGACGACGACGACGGTGACGCGGCGGATGAAGAAGAAGCGGACGAAGATGCCCACGACCCCGGGGCCAGGGGAGCGAGCCTGGGCGGAATGGAGTTGCAGGGCCGCGCCAGGTAAAAGCGAGGCCGCCGGGCCCACGCAGCCGCTCGGGGTGCCGGAGGCCCTTCTGGGCGCCTCCTCCTGCGGCTAAAGCCCGCCTTTCCCGTCCCAAAGGCTGGGAGATGGTGCTCTGTTCTGCACACAGGCCTGGGCCCGTTCTTATAAATGACCTCACATTGTCTGTGATCCTTAATCCCTTCTCAAACTGAGAAGATGATGGCTGCAATCTCCCTCCCCAGATAGAAGTACATAGTCTCAAACACACACAGTTTTGCTACCATTTCAGGAATTGTATAAATACTCAAAAATCTTATTGTGAGCACCAGAACTCTTGTCCAAACTTAAAAAAAAAATTTATTTCTGAGCCCTGGCTGGTTTGGCTCAGTGGACAGAGTGTCGTTGGCCTGTGGACTCAAGGGTACCCGTTTCCATTCCGGTCAAGGGCATGTACCTTGGTTGCAGGCACAGCCCCAGTGGGGGGTGTGCAGGAGGCAGCTGATCAGTGTTTCTCTCTCATTGAGGTTTCTAACTCTCTATCCCTCCCCTTTCCCCTCTGTAAAAAATCAATAAAATATATTAAAATATTTCTGAGAGAGAGAGAGAGACATCAATGATGAGAATCATTGATTGGCTGCCTCCTACACGCCCCACTCTGGGGATCCAGCCCGCCACTGGGGCATATGCCCTTGACCTAAATCGAACCGTCATTTCCTGGTTCAGAGGTGATGCTCAGCCACTGAGACATGCCGGGCTGAGCATCTTGTCCAAACTCTTAACACCAAAACATGGTCCACTGCACCTTAATAGCACCTGCAGTTGTTTGGGGGGGAAACACAAAACAGTTGCCAGTGAAGTAGCTTGTCAGAAGCAGTATCCTTTTTATGTTACAAATAAGGAGATGAGGCAGAGAGAGTTTAACAGTGTTAACTTCATTATCCAGAGAGACAACCTTGGGTCTGCTCTGAGCACTAAACAGTGGAATAGAAGTCACTGAATTAAAGACTGTTAGAACCAAAGAGATTATTAAAACCATCGTAATTTGCTTATTTCTACAATTATTTGGAAACATTTAGTTTGTGTCACATGTCAGTCTACATACTGGGGACTATACACCAGGTAAACATGGTCTCTACTCCCATGGATCAAAGCCTAGATCAAGTCACTCATTTTACAGATAATAAAACTGTGGCTCAGAATACAAATAAAAAGTCTGATTCAAAGGAATACACCCAATTATTAGCAGAGCTGGTTGGGCCTATACCAAGCTATGGCAATTGCATTATCACTTCCCCATATTAGATGCCTATTACCAGATATATAGAAATGGGAGCGTAGGGCCCGTTCCTGAGGGAATATATTTTTCTGAGACAGGCATCGTAATGCAGGTCCATCTTGGAGTAGGTTCATGATGTCATCTTCAGAAAACAGTTACAAGTTTCCGATTATCCATCAGTGCAAGGCATAATACAGGAGATCTAAGAAATATAGACCCATGTTTTATGTATAAGCATTGAGAGAGTCTCCTTCATAGAAAGCATTCGTAACCAGAGTGAGTGAATGGAATATGGAATCCTGTGAAGTGACTCTCATACACAGTTTTACAACAGTGAGACTCTAAGAAGGAGAAGCAGAAGTAATTACATTGGTAGGAATGGAGATCAGTAAGAGAAGCCATTCACTCACTTGTTCAGACAGGCCTTTGATCAACCTGATAGTAGAACTAGTGGTAGAAGTAAACTTCTCAGAAGTCTACTTCTGGACTGAGTTGGCTCCAAAGATTTTAAAAATAAAGCTGAAGGCTTTGGCATATACTTTCTCAGCCTAATCAACAAGACAATGTAGACACAGTTGAGCAGCCTAAGGAATGTTGGCCATCAAAACCACAGCTCGGCTGCTGAGACCTTTCCTTAGCTTCCAAGACCCAAAGCCCTGACCAGAGGAGCTGGACGGATTTATGTCTCCCCTTAGCCAAAGTCCAAGTGAGCTGGTGGCATCCTTAGGGGCAAGGCTGCCTTCCTTATCACAGTCCATTCCCTATGATTCAAAGGAATCATAGATGCAGGGACTGTTTTCAGATGCTTCGGACAAGTTATTTCTTTTCAGGAAGGGTAAGTGTTGAAAATTTTTCTTTCATTTCTTCCGCCTACTTCTAGCCTTATGTTGGTGCCCTGGACAGTTTGGGGCCGAATGGGATGAGGCGAGCAGGTGGTCAGAGTCGTAGTCCAGCCACAATTCTGGGTAATCTCTGTGGACTAGGGCGTAAACATAGAGCTGCCTTTTTTTCCATCCTTCACCTGCCACGATGAACTGACTGGCAAAACTTACAGGGTAAGGCTTTTTTTGAGCTAGACTTAGGCACGAGCTGCACATGATGGATATGAGGTATGTTAGGTGTGGGTAGGGCCATGCTCAGAGGATGCATTGACCTTCCAGTGGACTGAGGTGAAGCTCACAGTTGACTTCTGACAAAATAATGAGTATTTTCCTGGAGTCTGATAATATGCGTTGGGCCTGCTGTTTAGTGAGCTTTACCCTGGTTTTAATATCGCTCTCCATTAGGAAACCTGTCTTAATAAAGGCTTTGGCAATAAACAGCTGCTTATCAAGCTTTCTTGATTATGGGTAGAGTTATATATGTCAAACATTTTGAACACATTTATTAAAAATATTAAGGCAAGAAATTTAAAGCGTCATTTTCTAAAAAACACTGTTCTCACTAACTTCTTCTCTCAATAAACATTTCTTAGGAGCCTGCTCTTTTCCAGGCCCTAAGGTAGATTCTTGGAATAATGAGTCAAGACATGCTAGGAATTCATGGCCTATGGCAGAGATGGGGGAAGCGACGGACAGCCCAAGGTGCTTAGTCCAGATTTTTTGCAGAGTTCCACTGTAAGGCAGTAAAGATAATGAGCCTGGGTTGAATCTTGAGGAGACAGTAGGAATTATCCATACTTGTCCTCCTCCGACTTCTAAATGACATACACCAAATGTTTACTGCATGCTCGAACTGTATTCAGTGCTTTAGCATGGGCTGTCTCATCTAGTAGTAATGCAGAGAGTCACTGTTATCTCCATTTTACAGATGAAAATGGAGGCTTAAAGAGGTTACAAAATTACTCTAGGAAGAAACAGAGGTGCACCCCAAATGTTACCCCCATATCTCAGCCCTTTCTTTGGCCATATGTGGAGGTGGAAGAAAGGAATTTCAGAGTTTCAGGCAAAGCTGCAGAGCACAAGAGCATGCCACATTCATCCATCTCCCTCAGTTCAGACAAGACTGAAATGTAGAGTCTGGATCTGCCATTGGTGAAAGAAGAGGCTGGAAGATAAGGGCCAATTCATGGGCGTTGGGCAGAGGAGCCACTGAAGGGCGTTGTGATGGGGAGTGACATGATGGAAGGATGCGTTTGAAGGACGAATCTGGCAGCAGGGTGGAGAATGATTATAAATGAAGGGAGAAAGACCAGTTATGTCCAGACAGTGGCTTGAGAAAATGGAAAGAATTGGAGTAGACATAACTAGTGGTTATATGGGTGTGGGAGATGGCGGGGGCGGGGGGGTGGAACAGGAGGAGTCAGAGGTCTGGGTCCCTGCCTTGGCTACCTGGGGAGGTGGTGGTACCCTTCACTGTTGGTAGGATTGTAAGAAGAGGAATACAGTTTTTCTTGGTGTGGAAGGGTAGTGGGTACATGTTGAGAGATGATTAGACTTGTTTTGGATTGATTGAGTTTGATATTGAGGTGGAGCTATCTATCAGATGGTTGGAAATAAAGGCTTGGAGCTCAGGAGAAAGGCCTGCTCTGGAATAACTGTTTCACACATCATCAGCACATAGAGATAGTTGAAACTATGGGAGCCGATGAGGTTATAGAAGACTGAGAAGGAAAGGTATATAGAAGAAGTAAACAACATATCTAGGATCCCTTTTCCCTTAGAATAAAAATTCCATCCTATTGAGAAATAGCAGCAGAACAAAACAAGTAAGCTGAAGCTGTGAAGTAGAAGTTGTTCACTGCAGTAGGTTAGGCAATTGGCTGCCTGAAGTAGGAATGAAGAGCTGAATCTATAATCTAGTATCTAGAGTTGCCTTGGGTTACTTTCTTTCTCTGGGGCCTGACCAGCTTTTCCTGTTTTAGGAAGCTTGTGTATTTGGCCAGAACCCAGTGTTCTTTATTTAGTTTCGTACTTAGAGTTTTCCCCCTCTCCTCTTTGTTTCAGCTTGAGTAAGTAGTTACTTTTCCCCAGACCCAGAAAAGACAGTCTGAGAGAGGTACATGGAGAGCTTGGTAGGAGGTAACCACACTGCGGGGTGTCATACACACACACCCTGTCTGAGAACTGGCAAAAGGGAGTACCAAAATGCTAAAGAATACAATGGCCATATACTGTTACATAACTTTTTATTTAAAAACAATTTTATATTTAGAGAAAAATTGAGCATTTACAGAATTTCTGTTCACCCTTCACCCATAATCCCTAATAGTTAACACATTTGCTTTATATATACAGTAGAGGCCCAGTGCACGAATTCGTGCATGAGTAGGGTCCCTAAGCCTGGCCAGAAATCAGGGCCAATCAGATTCCTCGCCGCCTCCTTCCTTAGTTCTCTCAGCGCCCCACCACTGCTGCTGGTTACCCGCCATGTTCTGTGCCGCCCCCTGGTAGTTAGCACCTGTCATAGCAAGCGATCGAACTCCCAGTCTCCTGGTCGAACTCCCGAGGGGACACTGCATATTAGCCTTTTATGTACATTGATTATATATATAGATATAGATCGTTTGTATATACATGTATTCTTTTTTCTTAGGAATTTAAGGGAGGAGAAGGGAAATGTCTGCTCCAGGATCTGATGAGGATTATGTGTTGTAATTAGTTGTCCAGATATAAGATTTTTAAGAAAAAGATACTGTTGTCATTGAGGCAAATGGACTGAGTGTGTGTTATCCCAATAGATTTTAAAAATAATGTGATTTTAGAAGATGAAGGCATTCAAAAGCAGTTTATGGGTAAATAATGCAAATATTGGAGTTCCTTTTTGTGATTTTACAAATGTATATATTTAATCCATATATACCATATTTTCCGGCGTGTAAGATGACTGGGCATATAAGACGATCCCCAACTTTTGAGAAGATTTTCCTGGGTTAAAAAGTCGTCTTATACACCGGAAAATACGGTATTTACTTGTAAAAAATTATAATATTGTAAATAGATTGTTAAATTCTAATTTTACTGTACAGCTAAGTGATTTTGACTGTTAAGCCAAAGGTACAAGTGATGTAGTGTCCTCTCTTTTGCAATAGTGTGATTGAATCCAAAGATAACCAAGAAGAACAGAAACAGGTGTGCTTACCAGAGAGCAGCCTGACACCATGGGAAGTGTGGTTTGTTGGCAAAGAAAAAGAAGAACGTGGCCGCCTGCAACAGAAAGCTCTAGAGGTAAAATTAGACAGTATTCTCTTTATTTAATCCATGAGCTCAAAAAGTAGAGCTGCTGTTGCAATTAAAATGTTAATATTATCCCTCAAAACATAGTGTTTGCATTTGTTGGTGTCAATAACTCATATTGTAGAATTAATACATGGTCATTATAAGAACATTTGGAAAATAGAGCTAAGCATAATTTAAAAAATTAAAATCTTCTCTAAACTCACTACCTGAAGATAACCGATAACCACTGTTAATATTAAGGTGTATAGCTTTCCAGATTTTCTTCCATATAATTTAAAAAATAAATATGTGCAAGTGTACATATACAGACACATACAGTGGAGCTTCACAATATCTACATTTAACTAAAGTAAATTCAACTGCACATACTTGGTAAAGTTTTTAGGAAAGGAGATAAACAAAAATTGAAATAGAGATAGGAATCTACTCACATGTTACTCAGAGCTTGTGCCCTCGAGTGAGTTTGTGCTGAGAGATTGGAATCTGCTGGGCTTTCGGAGGTTTTCAGCTTCTCTGTGCTTCCTTGCCTCGCTTGTGGATATTTCCGTATTTGTGATTTTCTCTCTGAACTCTCACCTCCAAGCTGAAATAATAGTTTGAGCTACATTTTCACATGAATCCCTCATTCTTTGAACTCTTACTATTTGCTCTTTAGAACCTAGCAGCCAAATATGTTTGGATAATTTGGTATTTTCTGTATCTGGACGCACTATCTAAATTCTCCCTTTCCCATCACAGAAAACAAGTAGATTTGGGTGGTGAGGAACACTTGTCCTTTTTAATGAAATAGGAGCAAACTCTTTTGTAACGTGCTTTTTTCTACTGGTTACATTTATTAATATATTTCAATATCATTAAATATTTTTACAGTGTCATTTTTATTTTTTATTCATTTATTTTTTACAATGTCATTTTTAAATGGCTGGCTAAGATTATTAAAACATATTTAAAATGTATTGAATGTATATTAGGTTATGGTTAATGGATTCACTGTTGTTGGATATTTAAGTTTATTAGTAATCATGTTGTCATAAAATTCTTGGAACTAAAACTTCGCCCTCTCTGACCTTCCTTGGAATAAATTTTCCACATCAGTGTTGAAACTCAGGAGGCTTGGCATGATTTAAATGATTGTAGAAACCAGTACCTCCTGCTCTTTCCCTATTCATGATACTTTGTATTCTAAACTACAGATTTATGCCTGGAAAAGGGCACAATAATATTTGTTTCCTCTTAGAAGGCCACAGAGTCTGAGGAAGACCCTGTGGTTTGATGTAAGGCAGGCTTATTTACATTTATGCTTCATTCAATTTTCTTATCGGTACAATAAGGATAAAATAAATGTGTCACAGAATTTTTGTAAGGATTAAATGAGACAAAGTATAAAAATGGCTGGTGTTATTGTATTGTTATTGATATTATTATTATTCACAGCCTCACTAAAGCTTTTTCACTTATTTTCAACATTAAGTTTGTATTACTGAGACCACAGACCCTCCATTACTTAGTTAAGTAGTTTTCAAAATATTTGTTCATGGTGAGAAATCTACTTTGCTTCATGTCACACACACATACATATTTGAAACAATATCTTAATTTTTGAAAAACCTGGTAGATTATATTCTTTTTTTTCCTGATTTTTAGAGAGAGAGGAAAGAAGAGAGAGGGAGAGAAACATTAATGTGAGAGCAAAACATCGACCAAGCCTGCAGTCACTGACATGTGCACTGACCGGGAATCAACCAGAAACCTTTCAGTATATAGTAAGGTGACCAGACGTCCTGCTTTTGGTCAGACATTCCCGATTTTTAACAGTTTGTCCCGCATCCCGCGGTGTTTTAAAAAGTCCCGGTTACTCTTTGTAATATTTTAAGTAATAATAAAAAAAAGAAAAAAAAAGACCACCCTCCCATCCCCCCATCCCCGGTCAATGGTGTATCACTTTAAATCTGGTCACCTTAGTATATAGAACAACAATCAACTGAGCCACATCTGCCAAGGCCTATTTTGGGGGTTGTTTTAAAGGCCTGTTACAAACCATTCCATTGGTTTTAGAGTCGCAGTTTGGAAAACTCTGATGAGTCAGTGGTAAAGTGGAGTTTAGTTTATGATATTTATGTTTATCTCTAGCCTCATTAGAAGTCACTTGTTACATTAGGAAAAGGAGTCTCCCTGGCCAGTGTTGCTCAGTGGTTGAGCGTCAACCCATGAACCAAAAGTTCACTGGTTCACTTCCCAGTCAGGGGGCATGGAGGAGGCAGCCAATTGATGTTTCTCTCTCATGGATGTTTCTCTCTCTCTCTATTCCTTTCCCTTCCTCTCGCTCATTAAAATCAATAAAAGCATATTTAACAAAAAAGAACCTGAAGCTCATTTTTAGAGTTAGCATACAGTAAAAGAAATGAAATTCATAAGGGAGCCTGGGCTTTGGAGTCACACAGAACAAGGCTGAAATTTTAGCCTTGCCATTCTAACTCCGTGGCCTTCAGAAAATTACTTAACTTCTCTGAGCCTCATTTTCTTCATCTGTAAGGCAAATGTTAGTCAATAGTAGAGTGTTTAAAAGTATAAATACTTGAGCCGTCCTTGGATTCAAAACTTGGATGTTGGGCAAATTCTTACCATCTCTTTCCACCTAGATTTCTTTACCAGTGAAAGGGGAAAAGCAGTATTTACTTGATAGTGTGTTATGAGGACTCCATGAACATCAAGGAAGGGCTTACTACACAGGAAGCACTCAGTAAAAGTTAGTTGTTATTTTGTGTTAAAGGAGATAATAAACTACTGAAGATTTGTTTTGAGAGCAGACTAAAATCTAATCTAATAAAAGAGTAATATGCAAATTAATCCCCACTCCGTTACACCTAAGCCACGTCCACCAGCCAAGCCATGACCACCAGCCAATCAGAACGATAATATGCAAATTAACCCAGCCAAGATGGCGGCTGGCAGCCATAGAGCTAGAGCAAACAGGAGGCTTCCATTGCACCAGCTATGGAGGAAACTGCATGCCTAGGCCGCTCAAGGCAACAGAGTTTCAATTATAGAAGCCAGGGAGCTGAAGCAAATAGGTGACTTCGTTACCTGCCTAGGCCTCTGCTCAAGGCAACAAAGTTTCAATTATAGAAGATAAATAAACCCCAGAAACCTGATTCCAGCCAGCCTCGCTG
>PVJC01051140.1:0-11561 GCA_004026665.1 Murina feae | reverse complement strand
TGCTCCGAGCCTCAGATGCGGCTGGGGGCAGGTCCCCAGTGGTCACACACACACACACACACACACACACACACACACAAAAGGCGCCTGGCAGACTTGGGCCATCATAGGACATCCAGTGAGGAGTCCCAGACTGTGAGAGGGCACAGGCCGGGCTGAGGGACTCCCTCCACCCCGAGTGCACAAATTTTTGTGCACCGGGCCCCTAGTATATAAATAAGAGAGAAGTCAAAATAGTCTAAAAATAAATCTTTTGTGTGTGTGTATGTGGAATCATGGTTAGTAGATCACTAAGTTGTGTCCATTACCCACAATCAGCCTTACCTACAATGAACATCTATTGTGTCAATATTTGTTGCAAATACATATAATTGCAGAATTTATAGTTAGTGAGAAAATATGGCTGCTCCTATGAAAAGGTGCCCTACAAGTTTAACAGATTTTATTTTATGTTATAAGGTAAAAGAAGACTAAAGAGCACAACTGAAGGAAAACAGCAACCACTGCAATTAGGTCAGTATTCAACCTACTTCTCCTTGCAACTTTTCAGTTTTATCATTGCTATGTTTCTTAATTTTAATTCACATTTTACTGAGTCTAGGGAATTTTAAAAACTTCTAGAAAGATACTGTGTCAACTTAAATTTGAGTTGATATAAAACTGTAATGACTCTGACCCTTTTATTTCACTTCAAAAAATAAAGCAATACAACATCAACAAAATAGTGCAATGAAATGACAATTTACTTAGCATGCATTTTATATCTCATTTAAGTTTATGGCAATTTTTTAAAACCCTCTAAAGTTTATAGAGCAATTAAACTATGTTATCAGTCAGGAGAAAAACAATAACACACAAACACATAAAAGAGCAATAAGCTAAGTAGTAATTTCCAGACATCAGGCTCATTTTTATTATTACCTATTCAAGTAGAGTATTTGTTATATAAAATAAGTAGTTCCTGCTGCAAATGAAAATTTATTTATGTTTCTCAGACATGTTAATATTTTTGATATAAGAGAGAATCACAGTGCAGTCTTATCAGATCAATCAACAAATTAATCAAAAATCTAAAGGATCTCTTTTTATTGTTTCTCATTTGAATTGATGCTGAATTTGCAGCATAGACTACTGAATTAATGAGTGGAACAATAAAATACACAGAGATTAGCATGATCTTTTAATAATGATGTAGCATTACCTTAGAAACCTAATCAAATATTGAACGTGATGAAATTGATTTTGTTTTGGGATAGATAGGCTTGAGAAATTCTTCAAAGATTACTAAGTGGATAGAAGTATTTGAAAACTGTTGCAATCAATCAAGTAAACACAAAAGTATAGGCCTTGTAAATACAAGCATAGATATTTATATAATACCTGGACAAATATTTTAAGTGACTTTTTTAAATCCTCACCTGAGGATATTTTCCATTTTATTTTATTTTATTTTTTTTAGAGTGAGAGTGGAGAGAGAGGAAAAGACAAAGAGAAATATCCATGTGAGATGAACACATCAATTGGTTGCCTCCTGCATGCCCAGGCCTGGGAGGAGCCTATAACCAAGAAACATGCCTTTAACTAGAATTGAACCGGGACATTTCAGTCCACAGACCAATGCTCTCTTCACCCAGCCAAACCAGCTAGGGCTTCAGTAATTTTTTATAAAAAACTCTGTTAAATTGCATAAACTATAAATTTAAAAATATGAATTTGTGTATACAGATAAACGCACATTATTATGACCTACATAAAAATTCAAATCTCCTTGAAAGTCAATGAGAGTTGTATCATTATGAATACTCTTTGGAAATATTAGCAAAATATAAGTGCCCCCAAAAATGTATACACACTTTAAATAATTATTAATTCCAATGGGTTAAATCTGAGAAGAAAGGAACATAAATTGAGCTATCAGAAAAATAAAGTGTATATACATTTTGAGGGACACACCATGTATATGAGTGTGAGGCTGTAGGAAGGGAACGAAGTGTTTTTTCTATGTATATAAAGGATAAGAACTTATTTCCTGACCCTTCTTTCCAAAACACTTCAATTTTATAAAAAAAAGTGCAATGAGCTCAATATAAAGTTGTTTTGGTAATAGAAAACCATATTATAACTACTATAGTCATGTTGATACAACTACAGGTAATATCTGACAATGATGAAGTGTATCCTCTCAAAAAAGTAATGAAAAAATACCCAATATAACATTTTGACATATATTTATCTAGAAGATAGAAGGAATAATTATCATATGATACTCTAGTAAAATATATAATCCTATTTTTAAAAATATTTCTAATAGCATCCTAGCTAATAAAAGAGTAATATGCAAATTAACCATCACTCCAAGACAAAGATGGCCACACCCATAGCCACAAGATGTCGGCGCCCAGTCTCCTCACCCCAGCCATGTCCACTGCCACCTGTGTACAATTGTCAGCCACCTGGTGTAGTCTGGGACCCCTCAGGGGATGTCCACCTGCTGGTGTGCCTGGCCAGCCTGGGTGAGGGGCTGATGGCTGTTTGCAGGCTGGCCAAGCCCCCCAGTGTGGACCCTCACCCCATTGGGGTGTGGCAAGCCTGGGTGACAGGCTGAAGGCCGTTTTCAGGCTGCACACAGTCGCTTCAGGGTTCGAGTCCCTACTTGGGTACCTGGCCAGCCTGGATGAGGAGTTGAGGGCCATTTCCAGGCTTTCAGGCTGCCCACAGTTCCCATTGACCCAAGGTCCCAGTGAGGCTGGCTGGAATCAGGTTCTGAGGTTTATTTATCTTCTATAATTTAAACACTGTTGGTTTGAGCCAAGGCCTAGGCAGGTAAGGTAGCCTCCTGTTTGTTTCAGCTCTGTGGCTTCTATAATTGAAACATTGTTACCATGAGCAGAGGCTCAGCCAGCCTAGGCAGGCAGTTGCAATGGAAGCTTGCTATTATTCTAGCTCTGTGGCTGCTGGCTGCCATCTTGGCTGGGTTAATTTGCATGCAGCCACTCTGATTGGGTGGTGGGCATGGCTTGGCTGGTGGGCATGGCTTAGACATCCTGGAGAGATGGTTAATTTGCGTATTACTCTTCTATTAGATTAGATTATCTTTTGCAGAATCAGTTAGTATGGTTATACTTATACAAAAGGAAATCTAATAATGGGATTTATTTGTTTATTTATTTATTTATTTTAATATTTTTATTGATTTCAAAGAAGAAGGGAGAGGGAAAGAGAGACAGAAACATTAGTGATGAGAGAGAATCATTGATCAGCTGCCTCCTACATGCCCCTCACTAGGGATCAAGCTTCCAACCTGGGCATGTGCCTTTACTGAGAGTCAAATCATGACCTCCTGGATCACAGGTAGATGTATAACTCCCAAATTATATTGTCAAAATAGATAGTATTTGCAATCCTATAATTGAAATCCTCAACCAGTGACTCACACCGATGGGGCTAACAATGGGATTTATTGCTCCAAATCAATAAGGATTTAAAAAGTAGAAGACTAAGTAGTTCAATAAATAATGGTAAGAACCTGGGAAACACTGAAAAGAAATTTCAGGATTACCATGGCACAGTATCTATATCTTGATTAAGTCATGCTTATTGACAGTGTACCTATTTCTTCTGTCAACAAGAATGAAGAAATTTAGAAACAAAATCATTTTTTAAGAAAACCAAGAATTTGCATTATAAAACTATTGTCCAATGAACAAAGTATATTCCACCATTTAAAAACAATTTGAAGTCTCTAAGGAATTTACAATATATTAAGATGGAACAGCCATTTCTTAAATAGTTATCACATCCTAAAGAAAAGATTATTCACTTTTTCAAAGATTCTTCCAAGACCTATCAGGAATTTTGTTCTATGTAAACCACATTTCTGCACCATCAACCCAATGTGATATAGTACCTTCTTCTTGGCTTTTACTCATATTTATCCTATATATTCATTAAATTTGTTTATAAAATGAAAAGATGATATTTCCTTTATTATTAAAAAATGCTAAAATATTAAGTTGCTTTCAGAATATTTTATAAACAAATTTAAGATTTTATGTAAAATACAACCTATAGCTTCACTTTTTGGTTTAATAATTAGCTTTGTTATAGCATGTCTGACTTTGAAAAATCAAAGAGCCAGGGCATGCGTTGCTCTATGTTAGAGCATAGGCTCACACACAAAGGGCCTCAGGTTCAATTTCTAGTCAAGGGAATGTACTTGGGTTATAGGTTTAATCTCTGGCCCCTGTCAAGGCCCACACAAAGGCAACCAATCTATGTTTGTCTTTCTCCCTCTCTCTGCCTCTCTCCTCTCTCTCTCTCTCTCTCTCTCTCTCTCTCTCTCTCTCTCTCTCTCTCTCTCTCTCTCTCTTTCCCCTTCCTCCCTTCCACACCCTCTAAAAACCAATGGAAAAAATATCTTTGGGTGAGGATTAACTACTACAACAACAAAGCCAAAGGAAAAATCTTAACCATAACACAAACAACTTATTTAATTACTTTTTAATTTATCCACTGAATTTTTCCCATTAAGGGGAAAGAGAAAATGCTTTCAGTTCATATTAGATCTTTAATTTTTCTAATTTTGAAGGTTTTGCTCAGAATCCACTAAATGTTCAAATTTAATTGTATTCTGAATTAATCATGATACAATATGAATGTTTAGCTAAAAATTACTCAGAATCTGACCCAAAATGATTAGTAGGATGTATCTACTTTTATATTTACACTAGAGGCCCGGTGCACAAAATTAGTGCACAGGTGAAGAGGGGGGTCCCTCAGCCTGGCCTGCACTCTCTTGCAACCTGGGACCCCTTGGAGGATGTCCAACTGCCTGTTTAGGCTCAATCCCATAGGAATCTCTGAGGGATCAGGACTAAACTGACAGTCGGACAAGCTTCTCACAACCTAGGATTACTGGCTCCTAACTGCTTGCCTGCCTGCCTGCTTGATTACCCCTAACCATTCTGCTTGCCTTCTTCATCACCCCTAATCATTTGCCTGCCTGCCTCATCACCCCTAACTGCTCACCTGCCTGCATGATTGCCCCTAACCACTCGTCTGCCTGCCTGGTCACTCTTAACCACCTCTGTCTGCCTGCCTGATCACTCCTAAATGCTCACATGCCTTCCTGATCGCCCCTAACCACTTGTCTGCCTGCTTAATCACCCCTAACAACTTGCGTGCCTGCATGATCATGCCTTACCATTCATCTGCCTGCCTGATCACCCTTAACCACTCACCTACCTGCCTGATTGCCCCTAACCACTTGCCTGCCTGTCTAATCACCCCTAACTGCTCATCTGCCCGGCTGATCGCCCCTAACAGTCTCTGCCTCAGCAGCCATCCCTGTGACTTCATCCACAAGGACAACCAGAATGATATCTGGAAGGTCATTTGCAGTCTGGTCTAATTAGCATATTATGCTTTTATTATTATAGATATTTATACATCTATATATCTATACATTTACAGCCCTACCTATATTTTTATAAAATTTATCTATATACCTATTTCTGTAAATCTATGTATTTATCTAGATGCATTACATATCTTTATTACTATGGTAATATGGCTATGAGCTCTATCTCTATCTCTAGTTCTTTATAGTAGCTTATTTTCTCCAAGACATAATTACTTCGGAACATATATTAGGTCAAAATAATGACATGAATATAATCTATATTTCTCTGGTCCTAACTGTACCCAACCTGCAAAAACTCCAGCTTCTTCTCTTTTCTCTCAATTAGTTCAGGAGCCCTCGGGGAGTATATTATATTTACTCTTTGATGATAGTGGCATTTGTGATTTTGTTCTTCCAGAGCTATACAGAAATATTTCTTATTGCTGATGGCACTTCAAAGCTGCCAAAAGAACCATTTAAAATCCAATGTCCTATGCACTTACTTTTGCACTCTGCATTCAGTATATTTAAACCATTGTGTAGTCACTATGTCTTTTGTAGAATTTATAGTCATTGTGTAGAAAACCTAAGTGGGAAATAAATATTCTATTCCCTATTTAAGGAATGCTAATTTCTTGTCTAAAAATTTCAGCTTAGTGCTCTTATTTCCTCACCTTAAAGCAGTGCCTTTCAAAAATTTTCATCTCACACCACATATAAACTAATTATTAAATTCTGGGCACTATAAAATCATATATTTTTTGCTCATCTGACAAAAAAATAGGCAAAATTTTGATTCATTTACTGGACAACTATTGTTGTGTTGGCTGTTGTCATTTTTTTAATTTGACAATCTAAGGGAAAAGAGGTCAATACCCCTGACAAAATAGTTAGATGTTGTGTTTTAAAAATTCTCCTGGCTCACCAGTGTGCCTTTGATGGCAAACCAATGTGCCCTGGCACACATATTGAAAATTGCTGCCTTAAAGATATTTATAAATCAACTTTATTGCAGTATAAGTTGCATTGAGTAAGATGCTCTTGTCTTAAATTAGGTTTGGCAGCTACAAAAACCCATGTGTATCATTCTGCTAGGGCTGCGGTAATAAAATAACACAGACTGGATGCCTTAAACAATAGACATTTATTTCTCAAAGTTCTGTAGGCTAGAAGTCCAAGATCAAGGTGTCAACAGGTTTGGTTTCTCCTAAGGGTTCTTTTCTTGGTTTGCAGAACTTCTACCTGTGTTTTCAGTCTTTTCTTTGTATGTGTGTATATCTGGAATTTCTTTATCTTATAAAGACATGACTCCTATTGGATTATGGCTCCATCCTTATGACCTTATTTAATGTTAAGTACTGCTTTAAGAAACATATCTCCAAAAATACACAAATTGGGAGTTATGGCTTCAATATATGAACTTTGAGAAGACACAATTTCATCCATAATATAAATTAACAACAATCACAATTTAAAGAAGAGTTCTCTCAACCTTATGTTTTCTAGTCAGATTTGTATTTATTTGTACCAAGACACACACCCAACCCTGGCTCCAGAAGATCACCACTATTTCTAAAATTTTAAAAGAATCAGAGAGTAAATTGTTTTGATTTATTAATATACTAGTATATGTTTAAATATTTCTGGAGATATAGATTTTTTAAAATATATACTTTTATTGATTTCAGAGTGAAAAGGAGAGGGAGAGATAGAAACATCAATGATGAGAGAGAATCATTGATCAGCTCCCTCCTGAACACCCCTATAGGGGATTGAGCCCACAACCCAGGCATGTGCCCTTGACTGGAATCTAATCTAGCCAGGACCCTTCAGTCCACAGGCCGATGCTCTATCCACTGAGCCAAAGCTGGTAGGGGAGATATAGGTTTTTATGACTCCTGTGTAAATAGCTAGTATTTGTGGGTCATATGGTTAGTATATTTTTAATGTGTGGTTAATGTGTATTGAGTATATAATTAATCCATGCTTTAAATCCTATATAATAAAAGGCTAATATGCAAATTGTCTCCTCAGGAGTTTGACTGACTGAGAGTTTGACCACTCACTATGACATGCACTGTCCACCAGGGGGCAGCATGGAATGAAGGAAGGCCCTGACTGGCAGCCAACAGCGGGGGAAGGAAGGCCCTGGCCAGCAGCTGGCAGCCAGGGGAAGAAGGACCCCAGGAGCTGTAGGATGGAAGGTCCCGGCCAGCAGCTGAAAGGCCCTGATCAGCCCTGATTGCTGGCCAGGCCTAGGGATCCTACCCATGCACAGATTTCATGCACTGAGCCTCTAGTTTACATATAAAGTTGCCAAAATGTTTTTCAAAGCAACTGTACTACTTTGCTTATTTTTAAAATATTTTCCCATAATATTTACTTGACACATTTGTTAAAAATCAATTGAGGAAAAAAGGGAGACTTATCTAACACTCTTTGTAATACCTTAAGCAAAAAAACAAAATTAAAAAAACATCAATTGATTATATATGTGTTAATTTATTTATTGCCTCTTTATTTTTTAGAGTTATCTCTATATCTGTTTTTATGCTAATATTCCAATCGCTTAATTGTTCATTTTTTATATTATATCTTTTATTATGCATAATTTTCTTCCTTTTTTTCTTTACTGAGAAGCATTTTTATATTCTAGATCACTCATATTATCATGGAAAAGCTAGATTCAGATTGTCCATTTTTTATTTGAATTGTGATAAATTTAGGAAGAATTTGGGGGAGAACTGATACCTAAAGAATATTGGGTCTTCCAATCTAGAAAAAAGAGAAGAGTATGTTAATATCCTTATTTGATGATTATGGCTGAGTTTCTTTGATATTACATCAAAACTGGACAAGTGGTAAATACTTAAAAGTTTAGTTGTAACATGTAACTTGAAAACATACAAATTAATCTCTTATACCCTCTTACACTAAAATCCACTGATTTATTTTACACTTTTAATATATTATTTTACTCATGTATAATTGTGCAATATCATGCCTTGGTCACTGAGAAAATGTTGGTTCACTGATAAATGCAAATTTTCCAAAGGTTGACACATTTCTTAGAGGATATTTTGGCACGCAGTCTGGCACAGAACTCTTGAACTCATCATATATACCATGCTGAGTGTGCAAAAATTTTCAAGGCTGTGACCTGAAGTTCCATCATGAAAGCCATTTCCCAGGGATGATTATGTAGGTGGAGACAGAGAAATGAGATGATGTGTAACAGGAATGTAATACACAGCATCACATCATACTCAGGGGATGTGTCACAGTCGATCCCATGACCTCCAGGTTCCTTTCTCGTGGTGAACTTCCTGTACCTACCGGCTCTGTGCCCTGTGGGGTTTAGGGCTCAAAAATCAAGTGCAACTACACTGTTATTCCTGCCACTGCTTGTCTGCGATAAAGTCTATTATGTCTGAGCCAGTAGTCACATGTACAGTTACCTGGGTAAGAAATCTCCTGATTCTAGCTCTCCTTTGCATTATCAAACTTGCTAAAACAGAGTAAAATCCAAATATGCCTGGCAATGAGGATATATTCTGATGATGGTGATAGAAATACAACCTACTTCTAAGGGAGAGGAATGAAGTGCTTCAGGCTGATTTCTCGTTTCACTTGTTTATGCATTCACTCGTTGATTCTTATACAACTTGTATGAGCCCTGACTGGGGATTAAGCCTGAAACCTTAGTGTATCGGTACAGCTAAGCTACCTGTCCTGGACCCTTAATCTAGTCATTTCAAAGAGTGATGGGATATTAGAAAGGTGAAATAGTTTGTTTATGTCTGATTTGCTATAAGTATATCGATGTCACTAAAAAGACTATTGCTTTCAATTCTTCCTTTTGTTTGTTTGTTCAAGTAAGTTTTTCCAAATGATGGACTTAAAAATGGCTGTATCTGGAGTGAGAGTACCATAGTCAGTGCTTGGTAGCTTCCAGGAGAGGGGCCACCTCTAGGAAATGTATGTCTATTTCCCAAACAATCATATAACCTCTGCATGACAGCAGTAAAGATGCAAGGATGACATAGCTTTAAAACTTTTAAGCAAGAAAAAATAATGGTATGATAAAGTGTCCTAGAGTCTTCTACTCTTATGGTAGCCATTTACTCCTATTGGTCTATATTCACTGTTCTAAATCTCTCATTTTCATTAAACGAACTGTTAGTAAATATATCTCTGTGTTTCTCTTAATGTCATCTGACTAAGGAACACTTCTATTAACCCAACATTGGGCTTAATTTTGATAAATAATGGGTAGTCACATAATTGGCCGTATCTATGGTCAGTATAAGGGACTTAGAAATTGAATATAAAGAGGGATGAGAACAATGAAATATGATTTAGCCATTAAAAAAAAAGAAAATCCTGCCCATCTGCAGCAACATAGATGGACACAGAAGATATCATGCGAAGTGAAATAAGCCAGATAGGAAATGACAAATATTGCATGATTCTGCTTATCTCTGAGATCTGAAAAAATATCTCTTTTTAACAGCAGGAAGAATGGTGATTAGCAGAAGCAGCAAGTGATGGAAAAGGGGAACTATTAATCAAAGGTACAAACTTATTTCCAAGATGTTGCCCATTTTCCATTTTTCTAAAACCAAGAATATAGTATTTAAATCATCAGCTGTCCAGTTTGGTTGTGTTTTGTCTTTTCTTTTAATTGCACAAATACTAAATGAACTGATTATTAGTGTACAAACAAATATTAAAGTCCAATTTGACACTTCTATTACAAAAAAAAACAAAAAAAAAAAAACAAAGGTACAAACTTTCAGTTACAAGGAGATCAAATATATAGCATGGTGACCATAGGCAATAATAATATATTGTTTACCTGAAAGTTTCAAAGAGAATAGTCTCAAGTGTTCTTAACACACACACACACACACACACACACACACACACCCCTATGTGAGGTGATGTATATGTTAACTTGATTGTGGTAAGCCATCATTTTACTATGTACACATATATCAAAACACCACATTGTGCACTTTAAGTGTATACAATTTTTGTATGTCAATCATAACCTCCATAAAGCTGGGGAAATGCTAGCTTTTTCTTTCATAAAAACTTTTAAATAAAAAGAGCTGAGATAAATTTTACTGAATAGTAAAGAGTAGGAAGAGAAAATGTGTGCGACATCAAGTGTGTTTACTCTAAGATGCATAAACACAAGCTCATATTGAAAATAATTTGAAATGTCTGAGTTGATTTTTTAAGATAAAGATACTGTGCACATTTCCATAGTTTTCAAATGCAATTTCTCAGTGTTTGTAGATATTGTAATATTTTGAGGAAAATATTTCAAATACATTTGCGTCAAGATTGTGAAGGGACAATGTTGATCTCTTTCCCCACAGTTCGTGACTGAGCTCGGCAGGCTTTTGGGATCCAATCCAGTTTTGTTTGTGGATCCAGTTGGCAGACCATTTGCTCTACGGATCTCTAGTGCTAACGCAGTTGAACAAAGATTGAGGCCCTCGCATGGCAGAAGCTGAGTCACCACCTTTCAAGTGAGAGATGAGGAAGCCAAGGCAATCTTGGTAAAGAGAGAACATTGAGGTGTCTGCCGCCCTATGAGCTGCCAGAGCAGCCCATCACCCCAAGTGCACAGACTATTTTAAGAAGCAGGGATTTCCCACAAGGCCTGTGAAAGAGGGCCTTTAATCCCTGTGTTTTATAATTCCTGTACTGAAGTTTTGTTTTATTTCATTTTTGCTAGGTGCAATTTTAAAAAATTAGCATAATCCAAAAAAATGTTGGCTCCCATGTGCTGCTATCAAAAGTTGTTTGATTATTATTTCTCAAACCACTGAACTCTGCTTTTTTCTAGATAGGAAAGAAATTTCCCCCAACATATTAATAAAATAGCTGACATATTATTAGTAATGATTAAAACTGCCTTTGCATACATAATGTATTTATACATCAAAATAAACTGGCATGGGTATGAATCTGACAGAATATGTTCCTTTGGCTCAAATAAACCATCTCAATTTTAAATCAAAATTATTCATAAGTAATAGTAACATCTTCTTGGCAGCTTTTTCAGACTCTTGACTAAAATACCTATGAAGATGACAAATGTTAAAAATTAATAATAATATAGAAAATTAAAATTTAGAAAAAAAAA
>PVJC01051139.1:0-11571 GCA_004026665.1 Murina feae | reverse complement strand
TACACTGTTCCTTTAAGGCGGCCTTCTAACTACTAACGAAGCCTCCTCTGCCTCACCTCGCAGAGTCTATAATGAAACAATTGTTACTTTTACTGGTTAGGCCGGAGCTGCTCTTTCCTTCAGCTCTGGAGGATTCTATGATTGTTACAATGTTTCAAAACTGCTAGAGGCAGTTTAATCGGAGCTGAGCTGAGGGGCGCAGCTTCACTTTCTCTCCTGCCGCAATGGAAAGGGCTGTTTACTCAGGTCCGTGAGTGGCGGCCGCCATGTTGGCTGAGCTAATTTGCATACAGCCGCTCTGATTGGCTGGTGGGCGTGGCTTACCCTGTCTCGGAGAAACGGTTAATTTTATTATTTCGCTTTTATTAGTTTAGATATATATATAAATTATTTGTGCCCAGCCGGTGTGCATCAGTGGTTGAGTATCAACCAATGAACCAGGAGGTCACAGTTCAATTCCCAATCAGGGCACATTTCCAGATTGCAGGCTCAATCCCCAGTGTGG
Source organism: Murina feae (assembly GCA_004026665.1). Classification (NCBI taxonomy): domain Eukaryota; kingdom Metazoa; phylum Chordata; class Mammalia; order Chiroptera; family Vespertilionidae; genus Murina; species Murina feae. Next base: position 11,066 of record PVJC01051139.1, on the reverse strand, counting down.
GGCATGCAGGAGGCAGCAGATCAATGATTATCTCTCATCTCTGATATTTCTATCTATCTCTCCCTCTCCCTTCCTCTCTGAAATCAATAAAAATATATTTTACTCTGCACCTCTTTGCTCTGCTTTCTGGAAGATTTCTTTAACTTTATTTTCCACCTTAACTATACATTTTTAAAATATGTCGGCTACTTTATTTTATTTTTCAAGAATAATTTCACACTTGCTGATTGTTCCTCTTTTATAGCATCCTGTGTTTAGTTTACGACTATAACATTTTCTCTTTTTGAATCATAATAAGGTCAAATATATTTCAATTATTTCCTCTGTTCTTTGCAGTTTGTCATTTTCCAATGTGACCTTGCTTCTTGGTGTTTGCCTTGGTCTCTCTCTTTCAGGCAGGAGGCTTACTCAGTGTCTGATGACCTTGGCTGTGTGTCCTGTTTGAGAAAGGGTTTCACTGAGAGTTTATGTTGAGAGGGCTAATGTGCTGACTGGCGAGCCTTACTATCAGGTGATCAGGGGACTGATCAAACTAATGACAGATGGTATTATTTGGAGACTATCTCTCTGATTCCTTAGAGTGGAATCATCCAATTTAATTGGCTGCCAGCATTCCAGAAGCAGGTCTAGGGAAGGTATCTGAGAATTCCAAAATTCAACATATGGAGTTTTACTTTATCCCATTTTTTAAAAAATATATTTTATTGATTTTTTACAGAGAGGAAGGGAAAAGGATATCAGCTGCCTCCGGCACACCCCCTACTGGGATGTGCCCGCAACCATGGTACATGCCCTTGACCGGAATCGAACCTGGGGCCCTTCAGTCCGCACGCCGATGCTCTATCCACTGAGCCATACTGGTTAGGGCTACTTTATCCCATTTTGAGTCTTTTTTTTCCTGACAACCTTTCTTTCCAACTGGTGCTTTGAGTCCTGAGTTAGTCCAGAGAAAGGACCTCAGAGTTTCTGTGGGTAGGGTGTGTTAGGGGGAGGGGGAGATTGTGTGGATAAAGATGGAATGGGATAGCCCACAATGTCCCAGGGTATGATTGTTCTATTTACAGCAGAATAAAGAAGTGTAAAAGGCCATGTCTGGTAAAGCACCTATCACTTCCAATCTCCTTCTGAGGGCTGAAGCATAATCTTACAGCTGAGCTGAAAGTCAGCAGGCCAGGATATACATTTTGTTTGATCTACTATACTGCAAAGTCACATGCCAAAAGAAATAAAGAATTGAGACAAGAAATCAATTTGATCACAGCCTTCCTTGTTGATCACAATTATTCACCTCCACATATAAAATATATTCACCGCCATGCTAAGACTCCCAAAAGCCTCATCTAATCCCAACATCTGGCCCAAAGTCCTGAATCTTATTAACATAAGTTCCAAAAGCAACTCTTAGTTTGGAGATTTATAAACTAAAGACAAGTTGTCTGCCTACCCACTACGCTCATACATACACCACTACATATCTAGCATACATTGATGGAAGAGGGAGAGGTTAAGTGCCAAACCATTTGGCAGATCAAGAAAGGGAGGCACATAAAAGTCATTAATCCATTGTAATTCTGAAATCCTTTGGGTCAATGTTGTTAGGTCATAGATAAGGGAATGTTCCTGGACTGGACCCAGTTCTGTGTCCTCAGAGCAGCCTCCTATATAGTTTTCCCTACCTGCCAGGAGGTCCTTTATTTGTTATCATCTTTCATGGTTACATCTGAAGAGATTTGTGGTGATTATGTCCTTCCTGGTAGCTGAGCAACCTTCCCTGTGTGATTCCTGCTTATGAGCTGTTGATAGCACTTATGTCTTTTTTATAGCCTATCATAAGCTTTTAATTAAGCCTCACAGTCCTTCTGCCAATACAATTATCCTCAAAGCTGTGCAAGTTTTTAAAGTATTTTATTCCAGTCAATTTGATATACCTAAGAGAGGTATATCATTCTTTTTGGACATTGATCTCTTCATAGACTTAATTGTAAGTTGTTTGAATTTAATAGGTTACTGAGGGATCATACTCTTAATCTATGTTAAAAACACTTTTCCAGTTAGAACTCTCTATAGGAGCCATTTTAATCATTTCAGATATCTTTTAAAAGGTATGACTAGGTATTTGAGTTAATGTTTGCCTTGAGGCTATATTTTAATGACAGTGCCCTGGATGAGGTCTTCCCCTGAGGCAGTGTCTCAAAGGCTTTATTTTTTTAAATTTTCATTTCTCAACTCTACAAGCTCAAAGTTTCTGGACTCTCTATTCTGTTTGCGAACTGGCCTTTTCTGAGAGCATTTCTTTTTTTGTAGTATTTTACAAGGGAACCAGCGAATTTTTCAATATCTTGCTCAAATCTTTCTCACCCAACAAGTTATTATAAATATTTTCTATGCTCCGAGTTAGCGCAGAGGACAGACTTCCCATATGGTTTGACAGTTACAGGCATACTTCATTTTAGTGTGCTCTGCTTTATAGTTCTTCATAGGTACTGCAGTTTTTGTATAAATTGAAGGTTTGTGGCCACCAGCATCAAGCAAGTCTATCACTGGAAATGATGTTTTCAAAAGCATTTTATCACTTCATGTCTGTGTCACATTTTGGTCATTCTTGCAACATTTTAAACTTTGTTATTATTATGTGAGTTGTGGAGGTATGTGATCGTAATCTTTGATGTTACTATTGCAATTGTTCTGGGGCGCCACATTTAAGATGGTGAACTGAATCAATAAATGTTTGTGTGTGTTCAGACTGCTCCACAAACCAGCATTCCACTCTCTTTCTCCCTCTCCTCAGGCCAACCTATTCCATGAAACAGTAATATTGAAATTAGGCCCATTAGTAATCCTACAATGACCTGTACGTGTTAAAGTGAAAGGAAGAGTTTCACATCTCTTATTTTAAATCAAAAGCTAGAAATGATTAAGCTTAGTCATGTCAAAATGAAATAGGCCAAACCAGGCCTCTTGAGCCAAATAATTAGCCAAGTGGTGAAAGCAAAGGAAATGTTCTTGAAGGAAATTAAAGGTGCAACTCCAGTGAACACAAATGATAAGGAAACAAAACAGCCTTATTGCTCATATGGAGAAAGGTTCAGTGGTCTGGATAGGAGATCAAACCAGCTGTAACATTCCCTTAAGCCAAAGCCCTCGCTTTCTTCAATTCTATAAAGGCAAGAGAGGTAAGGAAGCTACAGAAGAAAAGGTAGAAGCTAGAAGACATTGGTTCCTGAGGTTTATGGAAAGAAGCCATCTCTATGACATAAAAGTGCAAAATGAAGCAGCAAGTGCTGATGTAGAAGCTGCAGTAAGTTATCCATAAGATTAGCTAAGATAATTCATGAAGGTGGCTAGACTTAACAACAGATTTTCAATGTTGATGAAATAGCCATATATTGGGAGAAAATACCATCTAGGACTTCCATAACTGGAGAAGAGAAGTCAATGCCTAACTTCAGTGCTTCAAAGAACAGGCTGACTCTCTTGTTAGGGGCTAATAAAGTTGGAACCAATACTCTTTAATAAATTAAAACTAATGCTCATTTACCATTCCAAAAACTGAGGGCCCTTAAGAATTATGCTAAATCTACTCTGCCTGTGCTTTATAAGTGGAACAACAAAGTCTGGATGACAGCACATCTATTTCTGTTTACCACATGGTTTATTGAATACTTTAAGTCTACTGTTGAGACTTACTGTTCAGAAAAAATAATAATTTCTTTCAAAAGATAACTGCTCATTAACAATATACCTGGTCACGCAAGAGCTTTGATGGAGAGGTACAATGAGGTTAATGTTGTTTTCATTCCTGTTAACACAACATCCATTCTGCATCCTATGGATCAAGGAGTAGTTTTGACTTTTCAGTCTTATTTAAGAAATACATTTTGTAAGGCTATAGTTCCCATAGACAGTGATTCCTTTGATGGATCTAGGCAAGTATATAGAAATCTTCTGGAAAGGATTCTCCATTCTAGATGCAATAAGAACATTTGTAATTCATCAGAAAGAGTCGAAATATCAACATTAGCAGGAGTTTGGAAGAAGTTGATTCCAGTCCCAATGGATGACTTTCAGGAGTTCAAGACTTCAGGGGAGAAAGGAACTGCAGATGTGGTGATGACAGCAAGAGAACTAGAATTAGAAGTGGAATCGGAAGAGTCTACTGAATTGGAACAATCATATTATACTAGGTGAACAGGTTAATAATGCGGATTTTGTAATTTAAAAAAACATGATAATTTCAAGAGAAACATCAAAAGTGCTTTATTCAAAGACATGTCCATCGCTTGCTACACATTTCCCCATCTTTCAGGTGATTTGTGGATACTGTCCCAATAGAACTTTTCTTGTTTTGAGGCAAACCATTCAGAGACCAAATTTTTCACTCTTTTGTACATTTTGAAGTGCAAAGTGCGTGTGCTATTGATTGAAACAAGTGGTAATCTGGAGGAGCATAGTCTGGTGAATATGGTGGGTGGTTAGTACTGCCTAGGCAAGACCTTTTAACATGTCTTTAGCTGTTTTTGAAGAGTGTGATGGTGCGTTATCATGAAGCAAAATTACTTTGTCAGATCTTCTGGAACATTCTGGTCATTTCACAATCAAAACTTGGTTCAAATTGGTTATTTGTTGTCAGTACCGATCAGTATTAATGGTTTCACCTGATTTTAGAAACTCATAATACACCACACCTTCCTGATCCCACCAAACGCAAAGCATTGTCTTCTTTCCAAAACGATTTGGCATTGCAGTCGATGTTGATGGTTACCTGGATCAATCCATGATTTTGTGCTTTGGGGATTCTCAAAATAAATCCACTTTTCATCACCAGTCACAATTCGATGCAAAAAAGACTTTCTTTAGTGCTGTTGAAGCAACATTTTTCTGATGATTTTTTGGTTTTCCATTTGTCGTCCGATCAGTTGATGTGGCACCCATCTTCCTTCCTTTAAATTCTTTCCCATTGTTTGTAAATGATTGGAAATTGTTTGCTGAACAACCTTTAATCTTTCTGCAAGTTGTTTTTGAGTTTGACATGCATCTCCATCCAATAATGCTTGTAATTGTTAGTCTTCAAACTTTTTTGGTTGACCTGAACATTCTTTGTCTTTCACATCGAAATCATTACTTTTAAAGTGTTCAAACCAGCATTCACAAGTATCTTGAGATGGATCCTGTTCACCATAAGCTTCCCAAAGTATAGGATAACTTTCAGCAGCAGTTTTCTTAAAAATAAAGTAATGAATTAAAGCTTCCCGCAAATGCTCTTTTTTTGGCATAAAATTTGATATTTTTAAGCATAAAAAATATCTATGATGTTAACACCTTCAATGAATTTGACCTATGAATTTTTGAAGTTTACTGTCAATACAACAAAATAGCATACATATTAAATCACATATATATCAACATATGTGTAACTCCATCTATTGAAAGAAATCCGCATTATTAACTGGCACACCTAGTAAAACTTTAATGGATGAGGAGTTGCTTCTTTTGGATGAGCAAAGAGAGTGCTTTCTTGAGATGGAGTCTACTGCTAGTGAAGAAGCTGTGAAGATTGTTGAAATAACAATAAATGATATAGAATATTATGTACACGTAGTAGGTAAAGCAGTGGCAGGGCTTGAGAGGATTGACTTCAGTTTTGAAGAAAGTTGTACTGTGAGTAAATTGCTATTAAACAGCATCACATGCTACAGAGAAAAACATTCATGAAAGGAAGAGTCAATTGTTGTATCAAACTTCACTGTTGTCTTATTTTAAGAGTCTCATTCTCTACCGACTAAGCGAGCCAGGCACAGTTGTTGTCTTATTTTAAGAAATTGCCACAGTCACCCCAACTTTCAGCAACCCCACCTTGATGTCAGCAGCCATCAACATTGAAGCAAGACCCTCCAGAACAAAAAGATTAAGATTTGATGAATGCTCAGGTAAAGGATAGCATTTTTTAGCAATGAAGTATTTTTAAATTAAGGTATGCACATTGCGTTTTTTAGATATAATGTAATTTCACACTTAATAGACTACAATATAGCATAAAAAAACTTTTATATGCACTGGGAAACAAAAATGTGTGTGACTTGCTTTATGGCAATATTTCCTTTATTGTGGTAGCCTGGAGCTGAACCACAATATTTCTGAGGTATGCCTGTACATACATTTTTCTATTCTTCTTTAGTGATCTTTTTATTACCTGCCAGCTGATCTCACAGTCCATGCTGTATAGATTTCTACTACTAGTATTCTACTATAGGTATCAATTCCTGTATTAGTCAGTTTGCCACATAGCAATCCAAATAAAAACCTCAGGGGTAAAACAGCAAGTATGTGATTATTTGTTTGTTTATTTGTTTATAGTTCTTTGGGTTTGCTTGGCATGGCTTTAGGCTGGGTTACAATCTGCTTCACATGTCTCCTCATTCTCTTTAGACCAGTGGTTGACTACCTGAAGCATGTTCTCTGGGAAGATCACAGAGGGGTGATCAGAAATACATGATGCTTTATAGGACCTCCGGTCAGAAGGAGATTACTGTCACTTCTGGCCCCATTTGTCCCACATCAATACCTACTCTACTGCTCTGCAAGTCACATGGCAGAAAGTAAGGAAGAATTGAGAGACTCCAATTTATAATGCATTCCATGATCTTTGCTTTAATGTAATTATTTAAATACTGGTATCCTGAAAACTTCAAGTAAAGTCTATATTCCAGGATTATTCCATGGATTTGAATATTCTTGACAATTTTCCAAGTGTTGTCCTATTTGGAAAGTAAAGCTTCATAAAACTGTGCCTCAAGCATTGGGAGGGATGATCAACTTGTAGGTCACCCTCAATTAGGATTTTCTGATTCTCTGACAAAGAACAAGGAATACTGAGTACTTCATCCAATTCACAATTTTGCCTTAATTTGATCTGAAACAAAATATGTCACTTCTGAAATGTTGGCCTCACATGTTTGTTTCCCAACTTCCAGCAACAACATTTTGAGGACTGAGAATGAATGAAACAGGACATCTTCCTTAGAAAACAAGTACAGATCGTTCACTTACATGCATTGCAAAAAACAATACAAGGATAAAATGTTTTACTCCGTAATCCATTCAATAAATATCTTCTATACATCTATCATGTGTCAGTTAATGATGCTAGTGGCTAACGACATGATTACACAGTTAATGAAGTATGTTCTAGGGACAAAGTAATCCTGAGAAATTTTAAGGTGGTCTTCAAGGGCCAAAGTATTTTCACAATAATACTGAAAAGTTATTTGCATATTTATCTCTTGTTTTTAATATCTTCTCATAATAGAAGAAAAAGAAGTTATATTCTATCATGCCAAACATTAAAAAGATTTCCAAAAGTGTAAAAAGAATGTCAGTATTCTCACTGTATTTTTTAAAATACAGTCATTTTTCATGAGAAACATTTCTGTTAATATATAATGATTTTACTATTTTTAAAATAAATTAATGCATTAGCACTGTTAAATGTTCACAATTTTAATTACCATTATGGTAAATATTGATAGATATGACGCACAAAAACAAAAGCTCTCATTGGTATCCTCAAAAAAAAAAAAAGTATAAAGGATCCTGAGAGCGAAAAGTTTGTGAGTTACTGTGAGATCAATGAAAGCAGCTTAGGTCCTTCCTTTACGGATCTTGTATGAATTGTCTATAGGACCCCAGCAGCACTCGCTCCCTTCCATGGGTCGCCCACTACCACAAGGGCTGGAAGCCTGAGAACTCATTTCCCAGAATCCTTTGCCAGGAGGGTTTCAGATTCTGTTCTGCCGATGAGATTCATTTTCAGGCCGAAGCCAAATTGTTACTCCAAGGACAGGTGTCTGGCTTCAGCGGATATGAGATTTCCCAGCAGCCCTAGATGCTGCTATAATCACGGATTTGGGTGATTTCTGCAGCTCTGATGATCACAAATAATGTTCTATGGTTCTGGAAAGTTCCCAACTCTCTTAAAGATCCTGGCAAGCTTTCATTGTTCTCTTCCCACCCTTTCAACATTTTTGTAACCATTATACTCATTTATATCCCTTTCTGCTTGGAATACCTGGAGAGGCTTTTAACCAATCTACTCTATAGTTGGAGAGTCGAACAGAGACCAAATACATTACAAAATGCACACAAACTATAAAAAGTACCACAAGAGAAATAAAATGAGTGTTGTAATATAGACTTAGAATAGAGGCTTCACTCTAGGTTTCAGTTTAGGTTAAAAAATGTATACATGAGAACTATACAATCTGTTTATTTATATTGATGACTACGTATCTGTTTTTTTTTTGTTGTTTTTTAAGAATGCATATGTGTTTCAAGACATAAAGAAATAAAATCACAAAATTATATTGGAAAAATGCAATTAACTTTAAGAAATTAAAGCCAGTCTTTTTGTCACAGTGATTTGTGAATGTGTTATAAAATTTTACAGACTCTTGCCATATGGAAATATTTTACACAGAAATGCTTGGGAACATAATTTAGAATCTTGTTATGTAATTGCTTAATATAAAACATTGATTTGCTGATGTGATTAATGAAAAGTAAAATTTCCATTAATTTTAATTTTAATTTCTGAAACATTTTCTACTTCATTAACTCTTCTGGAAATATCAGCACAATCTAAATTACAAGCGATACAACTAATGATTGTAGCAGAAACCTTAGATTGCATCCCCAAAATATATTGTATCTCAGCCTTGCAGAAATAAGCAATGTATTAACCATCACTAATTATTTAATTTAAATATTATACCAAAGTTGTAAGAAAGATATAAATGTTGCAATTATATTCATCAGATAAAAATGGATACAGTGTGTGTGTGTGTGTGTGTGTGTGTGTACATGTGTGAGTAAAATATAAATAACTTTCCTTGAAACTTAAGCTATTTTTCTTGGGTCTATAAGAGAAAATGATGTGGCATGAAGGCACACAAGTTTATCATTAGAAAAAGCCTTAGATGTCAAATATCTAAATCAGTTCATTTTCCATAAAATGGAAAACAGGGCTAGTGACTTGTCCAAAGACACCTCCAGAATGCAGCTACTGGCTCAGCTCTCGTGCAGATAGTGGAGTCCAAGATCCACGGGCCATGGAGAACTTCCAGAGCTCAACTTTCTAGGATTTGTACTATGGAAACAATAGACCTTTAAACCTTTTTCTGAATATAAAATTTACTATAATGTTGTCAATGCTTTTTAATAACTACATATTCTTCCCTAGAGATTATTGCCATTACCTCCCTTCCCAATTTCACCACGCAGGAGAGAATTTTCCCCATTTACTTTTGGAAGAGGCTATGTTTAAAGAAATTGGAGATGAATCAACTTGAAAGTGTATTTCTTACATTTTTAATTAGGGATTGTTAATCAGGAAGGCCTTGCACTGTAATGAGAAGAAACTTGGTGTCAGATCTACCTTCAGATAACTATAACTTACTTAACAAGTAACTCACACCCTCTACAGACCTGAGAAGACAACCTAAGGTTCAGGGGAACTTAATTCTGTTGTATGCATATGAGTAACAGCCATTACTCAACCTGTTGAGCCTCAGTTCCTAATCGACAGGAAAGGGGTGGTCACACCCACCTGCTGGGACTGTAGCAGGGCCTAAACCAGTAAAGGAATATTAATAAATGCCTCCGTTAGTACTGGCACACAATAGAAAGTAAGTACTTGGGTACAAGCTGTGAAAGTTAAGTTGATTCTGTGTCACACTTCTCGTTAAGTCATCTATAAGGAAATTTAGAAAAGCTAGACTAGGAGTTGGGCGTGTTGCAAAAGTATCTTTATTGAGATTAATTCATTGGTTATAAGCAATACAAAGAAGAGAGAAGAACTATTTGACTAAGTGTATTGTCTCCTAATCTCAAAAGTGAATCATGTTACGTATTTGACAACTGAACAGGTGCTATAAAAAGCTCACTAGAAGTCAAGGGACTGAATTTTAATCTTTTTATTGAGGAATTCTGTTTAAATCTTTCTCTTTTCTAGTTCTTTTCATTAAAGCCTTCAGAAATCATTTTCATATCTTTCCAGTAATTATCAATAGAATCTCCTTTAACATTAAGATATTAATATCCTTTTTAAAATGGGGTGACCTTGGCCCTGGCCAGGTAGCTCAGCTGGTTAGAGCATCCTCCCAGTAAGCCACGGTTGTGGGTTTGATACCCAGTTAGGATATATTCAAGAATCAACCAGGGAATGCATAAATAGGTGGAACAACAAATTGATGTTTCTCTCCCTTTCTCTATCTAAAATCAATAAATTAAAAAGTTAAATGAAGTGACCTCATTTATTTGTAGTCAATCAAAAAAAATTTATATCATTTTTCAGTTCAGTTACTATGGCTACCACTTCTCTCTTCTACTGATGAGTCATATCTGAGAGTGTTGATAAAAAGAGGTTATCAAAAAATATATTTAAGAAAAGTGTGCATTTTAGTGTTTCCCAGGGTTTTTTTTTTCTCTCCCAAAGGAGGCACATCCATTTAACATACCACTAGTTTTGTAAAAGCTAAGTTACTGTAGGAGAATGACAGAGTCATGATCAAATTAAAGCTAAGGAACTGGGTTTTAATTATTTTTAAATGCTTCTCTATTCCATTATTACAAGAGGTCCTGATGAACAGATAAAATGACTGCTTTCTTTACAATGAGTGTTAATGGGCAATAAACTGATGAATGGGGTGAGAACCAGAGAGGAAAGAAGGGAAGTGGAATATTGTAAGAATGCAAGATGCTGAAGGAATCTTAGAGAACAATCTAAAATCTCTCCTTTTATAAAGGAGGAAATTGCAGGCAAATGAGATAAAGTAATCATACAGCAGAGTACCTACGCCTGGAAAATCAAGAGTTAATATGACTTTGCACATGAAAAGCAAAGGAAGAAATGAAAGCCCTTCTCCCTGCTTAAACTTGATTTAGAACCAGAGTTGTCAAGATGTGCTACTTTGATCGAGTTACCAAAATACTCAGGTCTTTTCCTAATCATGACTACTAACACGAAGGAGACAAGAAACTGCATTCTGGGGAGGAGCAGCATGCATGCACAC